>PISX010001708.1:0-184997 GCA_004024625.1 Mellivora capensis | reverse complement strand
GGATCATGACCTGAGCTGAAGGAAGAGGCTTTAACCCACTGAGCCACCCAGGCACCCTGTGATTTTGCATTTTAAAGTGGATTTTGTGAATGAATTCCTCCAAACTTCAGAAACCTTTTTTAGAAAGTGTCCTGGAGAGCCTGAGTGGCTCAGTGGGTTAAAGCTTCTGCCTTCGGCTCAGGTCATGATCCCAGGGTCCTGAGATCCAGCCCTGCATAGGGCTTTCTGCTCTGCAGGGAGCCTGCTTCCTCCTCTCTCTCTGCCTGCCTCTCTGCCTACTTGTCATCTCTGTCTGTCAAATAAATAAATAAAATCTTATGGGCGCCTGGGTGGCTCAGTGGGTTAAGCCTCTGCCTTCGGCTCAGGCCATGATCCCAGGGTCCTGGGATCGAGCCCCGCATCGGGCTCTCTGCTCAGCAGGGAGTCTGCTTCCTCCTCTCTCTCTTCCTGTTTCTCTGCCTACTTCTGATCTCTGTCAAATAAATAAAATCTTTAAAAAAAAAAAAATCTTAAAAAAAAAAAAGTGTCCTGCTCTACTGGTCTTTGGCACTGGGTATAATGCCCTTCCCATAAGGAGGGGGGCAATTAATACTTTGAAAGTTTGTTTTAACCAATAGCAGCATTGTAGAAGCTAATGAGGAAAATGTGTTGCATTAAAGGCAAGAAGATAAGCAATTTATTGTTTGTCTTCTAATACCTGACACCAGTTGATGTTGATGGTTTTCCTCTGCAAAAAGAAAATTAGGTGATTTACAAATGATCACAATTCAATCTGTCACCTACTTGGCTGGCGGTACAGTTTGACGAGCCAGAGGTAATAATCTATAAAATGAGTCACACTTTGTGCTGCCAGTTCAGCTGTAGAGACAAAAGGAGATAAGCTGCCTCTTTTCTTAGCCAGGCTCTAAAGTGAGGGGGCTCCAGACCCTGTGTTGTTTCTCTTTTCTGGGCCCCCAACTGTCTACCTGAAAGTTAGCTATAAAGTCTATTCAGAGTTGACGGCCAGCATTTCCCAGCTTCGGAGATTCTGTTTGTTGGCTTGTCAAACGCATTGGGACCCTCTTTGTTACTAATTGATGTAAAAATCTACAGTGGAGTTGTCCATTTCCTGATTTCCCTTCTGGCAAGACAGCCAGGGAATGTTACAGAAGAGTCTTCTGAAACATCCCAGTACAGAATAAAGGTAGTTGGTTGTCGTGTTTTTTGCATCCTTGATTCTGAAATACCATCTTCCTTCTTGCTAGCCTTCGAGCCCTCTGATGTCAGTCACCATTTGCTTTGTGTCGGGCCGTGAGAGGACACTCTCATGGGGCCTTGAGCTTCCTGTCTTAAGTGTGGCTGGTACGGGCTCCAGCAATGACCCGCCTTGTGGCGCCCGACGGTGGCGCTGCCAGGTGGAGGGTGGCAGAGCCGTGTTGGGTGGGGGAGCCCTTCTGAAGCTGTCTTTCCAGGTCTACGTGGAAACAAAGCTTACCTACTCTGTAAATCCAGGAGACATGGGTTAGCGAAAGTTACATTTCCATACTCTTGCCAGCATGAGATTCAGTTCCTTGAAGAATAAAGTATTGAAGAAGTTTCCTGTTCTTCCCGTCATTGAATCACTTAGCTGTGGCTTAAGTGAATTTAGAATGGCCATATATTTCACTTTTTTTTTTCTCTGAAAAAGTGGTGTGGTTTTTTTGTTTGTTTGTTTGTTTGTTTAAGATTGATTTCAGAGAGAGGAGAGGAGAAAGACAGTGTGAGTGCACTGGGGGTCAGGGCAGAGGGAGACTCCCTGCTGAGCACAGAGCGCGACTTGGGGCTCCGTCCCAGGACCCACGAGATCATGACCTGAGCTGAAACCAAGAGTGTGATGCTTAACTTGAGCCTCCTGGGGGCCCCTGGAGAAGTGTTTTCTTAAACACTTACTACATGTTTGAGGTAGAATATATGCTAAGTAGGAAAAATGGCCAGATGGTTGGCTCAGCCCTCCCCGCTGGGTTGACCCTACCATGTCCTCCTCCCCCAGCCGGCTCCAGGCCCAACTGGAGTGTGTCTGTGCTGGCTCTTTCTGACCAGAAACACATGGCACATTGTCCCTGCCTCCAAGGGACTTCCATTCTCCTAGGGGCATGAGGGACCTGAGCTGTCATCCACCTGGGGTGAGGGGCCCGGCCATGCAGTCTCAGAGATTCCCCAGAGGTCAGATCCGACCCAGATTTTGAGAAGCAAGAGGAGTATGTTCAATAAATTAGAAGAAAAGGAAGATGAAGCCCACATCTGAAGACAAGGTGGGGAGCGGTTCTCACTGGACAGCGGCGGAAGGCAGGACGGAAGGCGGCGGGTGGTGAGCAGTGGTGAGGGCTTCTGGAAAGCACAGCAGTGGGCACAGATAAGGAAAATGGAGTGTTTAGTGCAGGGTCACCTGGGACTGGCAATCCGCTGGATCTGATAAGAGAACAGAGGAAATCGGAGGGGAAACCAGACTGGGTGACAGGTGACGCCGTTCACGAAGACCGTTGGTCCTGTTTCGGACTGGCTGAGTCTGAGACGCCTGTGTGGTAACCCGGTGGGCTGCGCCACACGCAGACTCTTAGGTGTGGAGGGCGTGGAAGAGTTTTGGGCAGGAGATACACATTTGAAGCATTTTTTAAAGATTATTTTTCTCCTTTTTTTCAATTGTAATGGAGGCAGAGTTGACCTAATAAATTCGTTTCTGGTGTACAACATGGTGACACGACAGTCACGTACTTTGCCAAAGGTTCACATCACATGTGTCTCACCGTTTTAGTGGTGATCCTCCTGTGCAGTGCTTTTCATCTCCATGACTTAATTTTTTAGCTGGGTGTTTGTGCTGCTTAATCTTTTTCACCCCTTTGAGTTTCTTAAAATTTCATTTCTCAGTATTGAGCAACCAATTCATAGCCATTCACTAGCTCAGCCGATTTAAGGGAATAATAGTGTTGCCCTCTTAGGCTCATGGTGTGTTCACTCTGCCGATCTACAACGCCAGGAGGCCGAAAGAAAGGAGGACTTTAATTTAATAAACTTTGAGTCAGGTGTTCCTTGCTTGCACACGTACGCACGGGACCAACTGTCCCACTTTGCCTGGGACTGTACTGGCTTACACACTATGTCCTGGCCCCCGGGGCACCCTCAGCTGCTGGGACGCTTGGACAGCTGTGCACCAGGGCTGCGTGAAGTCCTGCTGCAGGTGTGCTTGTATAGCGGGACGTGCAGGGGAAGGACTGAGAGGACCGTGTCATCCATGTGTAACAAACCCAGGAGGAACAGTGGGGACAAGCGTGCCAGGGGAATTCAGAATCCTCTCCTGGCTTCCCCTCTCTCATTCCGGCCTTTGTGGCCCCAGTGCACTATCTTTGCAGATCAGGAATCAGTTGTCAGTTTATCCCTAAATCTTATTCTTCAGAGTTTTGTGAGAAACCATCCATGAAACCCCAGAAACGAATTTTAAACTGAAAATCCTCCACAATGTAACTAAAATAAAAGGCTATCCCACAGCATCAGTGCTTTTTTCCTCCACTTGATATGCTCCCCATCTGCTTGGCCTGGTCACCTTTCTCATCAGTTTGCCTTCCATGTTCATCTGGTCCTTAGCATGCACGGACTTCCTATTTTTAATCAAAAAAAAAAAAAAACAAAAAACCATGAACAGGCCCACGTGGGTGTGTGTATATGTATGCAATTAGATCATTGGTTATTTCACTAACTTCAACCTCAACAAGAATGCCAAGATACAACCTGTCTTTCTGAAGAAAATGCACAATGTTTTTATCATATTTAACCTAGTTCTCAAGAAACTTTCATTTTTGTGGGTCTCCTTAAGAAGTTATCTCAAATATTCTGTTATCCACGTCCTGATATTTCATATTCTTTGTGGGTGAGAACTGATGGAAAGGACTAAAGAATCAGATGTTATAATCATAGAGATGTTGGTCTAACAGTGAAGCCATAGTTGGGAGCATAAGCATCAGGCTTAGTAAGAACGGGGGTGCCCGCTGGAATTTAATGACTGATTTGCCCACACCTAAGATGTAACAGCCGGAACCGTGCAGTGTCCCCAGAGCTCTCCAGGCTACACACACACGCGCGCGTGGGCAGTCACCTCCTGCCTCTGAGTAGAATTTGTGTATCACCCTTGCTGTCAGAAGCTGCTGAAATAAGTCGCTTAAATACACTTGTTAAGATAAGTCATCCGTAAGAAGCAATTTGCTCCAAACTGAAAATAGGATGACATTAGATGTTATCAGTGATGTTCAGAGACCCTGAAATGAACCACCTCACTGATGCAGAGAGGGGCAAGAAGCCAGGTGTGAAGGAGGAGCCCAGAGGTCCACCCCGTCTGTCCCCTGTCTCAGGGACCCAAACTGAATCAAGCAGAGTCATGTGACGTGCCCAGAGGGCCAGGCGGGGAAACCTCCTGATGTTGGGAGTCCCATGCTGTCCCAAGTCACTAAGGAAAGGGCAGGAGATTGTAACCCAACTAAGGGGAGTTCCCTCCCCAGGGAGTTACAGGTAGAGACTAAGCCAGGGGAGTGGTCACACAAGGAATCTTTATTTGTAGCAAATAAGGAGATCCCAGGGAATGATTTCCCAAAGCCATTGCTCCCTGAACAACAAAACAGGGACATTGTAAGCTAAGGGAGCATGCACTTGCATGAAAGGTGGGGGGGGTGACTTATGACTATTCATGAAGAAAGATGGAGCCTGCACACGGAGTAAACACATATGTAACATGCATCCCGTGTTCACTTTGGGGCGGAGACTTAACATCAGAAGAAGGCAAAACTCAGCTCCTGCTGTCAGGGCGTTCATTTAGGACAAAGGGAGCGACGTGGGTATGCTTCCAGAGCAGGTGTATACGAGGTGGGGTCTTGGCTTGTTGTCTTGAATAAGGATGCTGGTTCCCAGGCAAGAACCATATCAGTTGACCTTGAGTCCGGGCTTCTGCAGAGACATAGTGGGTTTGTTAGTGGGGTCTGAAGAGACACAGTGGCTGACTATGGAGAAATAATTCTCTGACAAACCAGCTTTAAGTTTTCTGTTGGTTTCAGCCTCTTTAATTGTTTGGGGAATGAGTTTAAGATCACTGTGGCCCTTTATGCTCCACTTCCTGGTTCCCTCGGGGGAGGGCAGGTTTCTGACAGACAACTTGTAGTGAAGGAATACCAAACAGTACAGCGGATAGGTGTCTACTTGGTGTGGAAAGAGGATTAAACCACATTCAGTATGAAAGGGAAAGTATAAAAAATGGAATTACAGAATCAAAAATACACTTAATTACAACAAATTTTCCCCTTGTAAGATGCTTCGCGGGTCCTGTAATGTCCTGTTGATGAAGGCATTTGTATCATTTGAGGCCCTGTTCTCCTAATTAGATGCAATCTGAAAAGAGTTGGTCTTAAAGAACTCATATTTCATGTTTTCCAGTGGATTCAATTCATTCGGAAATGTGTCCAGGTATCACCTTGACAAGAGCCCTCCTTTGTCCTATTTGCTCTAAGTCTCCTTTTATCTTGTTTTTTTGTCTTCACTCTGTTGCTCAATCCTGTTATTTTCAGAATCTTGACAGTGAACTGGAATTTCTGTCTCACGTATATTTTGTATTATCTCTCTCTACTGTCATGTAAGCTCCGTGAGGGTAGGACTTCTGAATGTTTTCATGACTACTTTGTCTCCAGTGTGTGAAATAGTGATGTCTGGTGCCTCGTCCATGCTTCATGAGGATGTTCTGCAAATATTTGTGATTGGCTAATTGAGTACTGAAGAACTCATTCTACCCCCCCCTTTTTTAAAAAGATTTTATTTATTAATTTGAGAGCGAGGGAGAGAATGTACATGCAGGGGGAATGGCAGCAGAGTGAGAAGCAGGCTCCCCGCTGAACAGGGAGCCCAATGTGGGGTTCGATTGCAGAACCCTGGGATCATGACCTGAGCCAAAGGCAGATGCTTAACTGACTGAGCCACCCAGGCGTCCCTGTGTTCCCCTTTTTACTTCTGCTACCAAAAAATTTAGCTTTGAATTTAGTGTCCAAACGAAATGCATAATTTTACAATTCCTTTGTATACTTAATTTATTTTTCCTCTCCATGATTTTTTTCAACTTGATTAGAAGAATGTTAAGCATATAGATATTTTAAGTCAAATACTAAGTTTCCACAAATCTTTTATATTAACCAAAATCCAGAACACAGGCGCCATCGGGTGCTGGTGAGAATGTGGAAGAACAGGGCCTCACTTATCCTGGTGAGAATGTAAAATGTACACCCACTGGAGAATAGTTTGGCAGTTTCTTACAAATCAAACATACTCTTATCACAGTATTCACGCAAAAGAGTCGAAAACATGTGTCTGCAGAAAAGCCTGCACACTGACGTTTGTAGAAGCTTTACTCTTAATCACCAAAACTGGGAAGTAACCAAGATGTCCTTTAACAGGTGAATGGATGAATAAGCAGCGATATCCAGAGCTGAATAATATTCACTACCAAGAAGAAATGAGGAAAAAAGGAAAAAGGGGGGAGGGGCGCCTGGATGGCTCAGTCCTTGAGGGTCTGCCTTTGGCTCAGGTCATCCTGGGATCCTGGATCAAGCCTTGCATGGGGCTCCCAGCTCAGCGGGAAGCCTGCTTCTCCCTCTGCCCCTGCCCCTGCTGTGTTCCTTCTCTCTCTGTGTCTCTCTGTGTCTCTCTGTGTCAAATAAATAAATAAAATCTTAAGGGAAAAAAGAAGGAAAGTGGGCTTGGCAGCCGTTGAAAGACGTGGAGGAGACTTAAATGGACGCTACTCAATGAAGTCAGGCAGTCTGAAAGGACGGCATACTGTGATTCCAACTCTAGGGCCTCTGGAAGAGGCAAAACCATAAAGACTGGAAAAGGACCTTTAGTTGTCGGAGGCTGGGTAGGGGACGGATGAATAAGCTGAACACAGAATTTCTCAGGTGCCGATACTACTTTATATTATGATACTGATCGACGTGTCGTCATACATTTGTCAAAACCCATGGAATGCACGACATCAGAGCGAGCGCTGAGGTCAGCCACAGCCACGTAGGTTCATCCGCTGTAACGGACGCTCCGTCCGAGGGGAGATGTTGATTCTGGGGGAGGCTGTGCACGTGTGGGGGCCAGAGGTGGTCTGCGGAGCCTTCTGCACCTTCCTCTCTAATTTGCCATGAACCTAAAACTGCTCGCAAGTGGTCTCCATGAATCGCACGCACACACACACACACACACACACACACGCACTGATTTGCACGGGCTGGTGTTTATTCTGGGCTTACCCAGCAGAGAAGATCACTAACCCCCCATCTGTTTGCGAGGCGCTTGCCCGCGTGACCCCCCCCAGCATCCTGCAGTCAAACTAACCACCTTCCGTCCAGGCTTCTTAGGACCGATTCAGTTCCCGCTACCCGTGTGCATTCTTTGCCAACAGAAGCAAGTTTCCTCCTGCAGCCCGGGCCCCTCCCCACCTGTGGAACAGGTTGGTGTCTCTCTGAAAAGACACCAAATGAAAATAGAAGGCTTGCTTCGGTGCTGTGGACAGGGGCCCTGCTTTCTGCCACGTGTGCCCTCCAGATGGACAGACAGACGCTGTGTTTTTGCTGGAAGCTTGGAGCGCACTTGGCATTCTCACATGCAGACGTGTTTTGATTGCTGTCCATTTCCCTTCCACGTGCGTGTGGAGACTGTCCGGGGCTCAGGATTTGGAAGCTCATCGGGAAAGCGGCACGGATGTTGGGAGGTGAAGCGTGCAGGGCGGGGAGCCTGCGGCCTCTGTCTAGACCCAGTGGAGTCTGGGCGCGAGCCCGAGGCTGCAGCAGGAAGAATGGGAAGTGGGGTCAGCCACAGAGGGAAGCCGACGCGGGCAGACGGCGAGGATAGGACCAAAGTTGAGCATCTTCTCTCTGCTGGGCATGGTGCCTGGGTTTCTTACATATGTTGGGAGGTTGATATTTCTAAGTAAAGACACTGGGTAAAGGATGAAATCATTGACGGAGACAGGGAATGTGGGAGGAAGAAGCTGGAAAGAGACTTTATGTAACGGAGTACAAACATAGTTGCGAACTTAAGAACCACTCTTGTTTCTCTCCCTCCGAGGGTCTATGTCTCTCCCTCCTTCCTCCCCGCCTGTCCTCCTGTTCTCACATCCACCCCCACCGCGGGCCGCACAGTGGGATCACCTCCACGCCTTACGCACACCGCTGCAAGATGCTTCTGGAGGCACCCCTCTTAGTGCCGTCCGAGCCACCCTCCTAGGAGAACAGCTAGGTCATTAAATAAAGTGCTCATGGCCAGATTCCGTGGGACTCACAGACAGGCCGAAGAGAGAGCATGGCAAATAGCTCAGATCATCTTACACTCAGTGGGGATGGTTTGAGGTACTGAATTATTTATAAATAAAACTGGAAAAAAATTGGGAACTGGTCTACACTTGTCTTAAGTGTATCCACTGGGTCCTTTTTCTATAAAACATAACAGACGTTCTGACGATGTGGGGGGAGGAGAGGTGCTGCCACCCGTGAGACTCACCCATTTGGGTCTTTTGCAACTCTTTCTAGTTAAAGACATCTGAATTTTCTTCCAGTAATTACAGCCCTAGTCTGACATAGCGTATTTTCTAACTAGACAGTTTAGTAACGCTGAGAAAATGGAAATAAACTATTTGTGAAAGAACATACTTTTGTTTGTGTGATCTATCTTGCAAACTATTTGCAGTGCCTGAATAGGCTTCATTACTGGGTAGCATTCTTTTCTTGTTTGTAAATCCCTTAGAAGGGATTCAACCTCTTTAGAAAGAGGTTTTCAGTGTCCTCACTGCAATTCTTAAGTCAAGAACCAGAAATTAGGCAAAATGTACACAAATTGTAAATACTATTGACTAAAATCCATTTATAGCTTAGACTCCAAAGAGAAAAAAGAAAACTGGTAATTTATCAGTGTGATTTAAATTATTTGGATGGGATGTGTCTGCATGTGTATATTTACTGGATAAATAAGAAAATTGGACACCTATCAAAGAGAAGAGGGAGAAATTATCCTTTACGTTGTTCTAATGTCTGGTTTATGTATCCTTCTGTCATTTGTCAATGACAACATTTAAAACTCTTAAACAGGGCTGTCAGTGTGCCATTGATGAGAAAAATTCAAAGGTGAAATTAAGATGGAATGAGCTTTGTGAATGTCAAAAATGTTATATATTATCTTTCACATTCAGAGGACAAGGTAGATGTCAGTATAGGTGGGAAGTAGGATCCATATACCAAAGGATGTTGGATAAATTATTCTTTTGCCAGTCACTTCATTTTTTAGATGAATGATCCTTGGACTTTACATTACAAAATACACGACAGGGAAAATGTCAGAGGTCTCAAGGAAACGTTTGCATGGTCCGTATATGATAATTATATGCAATTATAGAATTATATGCAAGTCTGGAAAACTTCTGAAAACGGGTGAGGTTCTTTTCTGCTGTTGCCTGGAGCATTGACCAGAAAATCAATAAAGAAACAAAAGCATTGAATGACACATTGGACCAGATGGACCTCATAGATATATACTGAACCTTCCACCCTAAAACAACAGAATACTCATTCTTCTCAAGTGCACATGGAACCTTTTCCAGAATAGACCACATACTGGGTCACAAATCAGGACTCAACTGATACCAAAAGATTGAGATTATTCCCTGTTGTCTGGAGCATTGATTAGTGAGAAGTAATTCCAAAGTGAAAATTTTTTCCAATCTGAATTAGGGTACAGAGAGTTACTGAGGACAGCAGGAAACGGTTGGTCCTAATGGCAACTTTGAGCAAATGTTAGTTCAGGCTTTGCAGAATGCTTTTGGTTGAAAATCCTCCTAGGCTGGTAAATAGAATGTACTCCCTTTTTGTAAGTTCTGCTGGGAAAGGTTATATTAAATGGACATTTTTGAGTCTTTCATCTTGGTAAGGGTGAGCAAAAATGTTTAAAACAGACATTATAGTTCCATGCTTATCTTAGGATGATGCAAATTGTACAGCCTGAAAATAAAGAGGGGGTATCTGGAAGGGGCCAAGAAGAGACAGAGAAGGAGGAAAGTCCCATTGAACAACTCAGCTGAGGGCTGATGCCTCAGGAAACCTTAAGCAGAAACACATCACTGTGCTTTTTAAAATTGTTATCACATGCCTCTGCCAAAGCTTTCCACAGTACTTTTATGTCCGGAATCATTTGTCTTTAAGATAATATTGTGAGTTTCATAATTGTCCTCATTTCCATGAACCAAGTGCCTGAGACATAAGATGATGTATTAGCCAAGCATTGTCTGTCCATTTTTTTTTAACTTTTATCCCTCAAATCTTAGAAATGCTGTGGTTTCTCAGTTGTATTTCCTTCTTCTCCTTTCTCAACTCTTAAAATATATGCGTAACTTCAAGAAAGATCCCCGAATCTTAATTTGGAGATTTAATTTTGATTCCATTAATTTGTGGGTGCTGTTTCTCCTACAAGAGGTCACAGGAGAATTTTAAAACATCTCTTCCTTTTGAGTGAGCCTGTCTTCTTGAAATGAGCTTAGTATAAAGTCTTATGTGAAAGCATTTTTTGTTGACAGATCACTGGTACTGACTGAGAGTGTTATTCTGTTTTCTTATCTGTGGTGTCAGGGATTTGGATTAGAACCTCTCCAAGGAATGTTCAGATCTTAGATTTAAGGATTTTGTTTACCAGCTCTGAATAACATAATTCTACTCATCTCCTGAGGTCGAGATCAAATGTACCTAATTCATGATTCCCAATCATTCAAGAAGCTGAACAGATTTTCTCTTTTCTCTGAACTTTTATGGCCTTTGGGACACACCACTGTTCTAATAAGCATCACACAGTGCCTCTGCCACTTGGTTGGCATGACCTCATTTAACCTGCTGCTGAGTGGGGGTGGGGAAGGAGGCAAGAACTTGACCTTGTTTTACATGTTTTCCCTTGTTCACAGAAATTGGGAACTAATATGAAATCCATAATTTATTAAAATTTTGTTTGTCACGAATGCTTTTAATTGTGCATTTAATGCAAGGGTATCCTTTCCCAGAGAAACAGTGCTGTTATAAGTGGGGGTCCCTTCCCCACCAGGAAGCTGACAGAAGTTTCCTGGTTCCTTCTGAGCTCCCTGACTCTTCACCCCCTCTTTCCTCCTTTCCACTTAGGGCTGTTCTTTGACCACCCTTTCTTCTTCTATCCTAAAAACAGGTGTTTGTTGAAGATACAGAACTTCTTGTGTCTTATGTCTGTTTTGCAAAACACATTCTGGAATCTAAGATCAAGGGTGCAAGAAATAAATGTAGGAAAAAAAATCAAAACTTGTTTTCTTCTGTGAGCCCTGGACCTATCAGCCTGGTGGGACACCTTCCCCTCCTTCTCCTGTGCTGTGTGAGGTTCCTGAGCGCTTCTGTCACATTAGGGCACTGCCAGGAAGAAGGAGTTGACGTGTTCTCTTCATCTCCTCTGCCTCGACACTCAAGCACGTTTCTGTCTGTGGTCTTGCCGGCTACCCGCTGGAAACAATGTGGTTTCATTTCCGTGTCCCGTCCTCTTTGCTGGCCCTCCTGAGCTGGAGAGCACTCCCGTGTTACAGATGTCAATAACTAAGAAATAAGCAGTGAAATAAGCTCTCCTAATGTCGGTAGACTGTTTTCCATACATGTATATGGTTTCTTGATGTGGATTCCTAGAACACTATTACAGGATACAAGATGCGACATTCTATCACCAAATAGAAATTCCCTAACAGTGGTAGGAACAAGGACTCCGGAATGTTCCATATTAGCCTCAGTCACCTGAACTTCTGTGCATCGTTCCTGTATCCAGCTCGACTGTGATCATGCACTTCTCTAGTGGGGAACTTCTGTATGGACGTATTATTTGCATTCGTTGAAATCTACTTATATCAGGCAAGCTATCCATATGAAAACAAAGCCAATGAAGTATAAAATTGATTTTATGAAAGCGAAGACATTGGCTTTCCCAAGTGACTCACTGGAGAGTATAAATTTTGAAAGAGTAGTTAGTATGGGAAGAAACCGTATTAGGGAGTTATTATCCGAAAGTATAGAATTGTTCAGCTTTTTTTAGAAATGCAGCCTAGTGGAAAAGACTTTACGTGGGTCTAAAGAGTACAGAAAACGTTTAATTTAATGAGTCAAAGATGACTAAAAGGACGTCTTAGGTAATGACAGATGAAACTGTGACTAGCAGGCAAAGAAGTGGAAAATCCCCTGCACATGATGGAGAACGTCGTAGCCAGGACTGTGGATGTAGGAAGGAGGTGTCAGCTTCCTCTTTTTCTTCCAGCACCTTGTCCAACCTCCAAAGGCTACGATATCTGTTACGGAGTCCTCATGTTCTCTGTCCCAGTTCACAGGAGTGACAGGTTAAGCATGTATTCTCGCGTGAGTGCGTGAATAGGCAATGACTTGGATGGGGACACGGGCTGTCCTTTTAACTCTGAACACCTGCCATGGCAGAAGGGAAATCACGCCTCTTTGTCACTGTGGAAATAAGACGTGTATTTTTCAAGCTACCCAGTTAATTAATGATAAGTTAACCAATAGAATCCCTTACACATCATTAGTATTTGATGCAGCGTTCCATGATTCGTTGTGCATAACACCCAGTGCTCCCTGCAGGCCGTGCCCTCCCTACTACCCATCACGTTAAAGGTAAAACATTTCTTCTTATCATCTTCAAAATACACACACAAATTTTGTATCATTTGGCTCTTAGACACTGACACTCTAAAATGCCCTCTTTCAGAAGAACCTCTGCTTGGACCATTGCCAACTGATGTTGAACCTGATCTTTACCCTTAAAGGGCAGAACTTTACTTATCATGTCCGTTGTTGGTATTTTAGAATGAAATTATATGTAGCTCAGTAGAATTTGGTCATTTCCAAAGGGCTAGACCATCAGAATCAGAAGGATGATTTCTCCAGATTCTTACATTGCCAAATTGCAAATCAATGCCTCCTTTATCCTCGATGGAGCCGAGGAATGGAGAGAAAAGAACAGATACACCTGACCTGGAGAACACTGTAGTTCTGAGCCACGAATTACTTGGGCAGGACCTGGGGCATTGAGGCTTGTCATGTGTTTGCAGCAGAAAGGATGGGGTGGTCATGAGCTTGCATCGGTATCTGGAATGGTTCCTTCTTAGGTCTAGCTGGGGAAATTAGACACACTGTGCACATCTGCCTTAACCCATTATTTCCTTTTATGCATCTGTGCTTTCAGTGAGCCCGAGTCCTTGTTATTATCAATAGGACAAAACAATAACAGTAACGCTATTACTAGAACCATAACAGTATCTGCAGATAGCATTCGCTGTGCAGTGTCCTGAGCACTTCATGTTCATTGTTGATGGAATTCATACAAAACCCGAGACAGGAGCCATTGTTGTTGTTTCTTACTACTGAGCAAACTTGTCTGCAGAATTACAGCCTGATAGCGCTTTACTCTGTGTGTGTGTATGTGTGTTTAAGATTTATTCATTTATATTTAGAGATAGAGAGGGAGAAAGAGCATGAGCAGGTGGGGCAGAGAGAGAGGGAAAGAGAGACCCTGAAGCAGACTCCACACTGAGCACAGAGCCTGATGTGGGACTCAGTTTCTCAACCCTGAGATCATGACCTGAACCGAAACCAAGAGTTGGATGCTTAATGGACTGAACCACCAGACAACCTGCACTTTACTGTTTATATGCTTTGCTAGAGTCATTTTCTAAGCATCATCCATGTTTTAAGGCATTGCCTAAAATTAGCATTACCTATGTCTTGAAGCTCTACCTGATTCTAAAACATAGACCATCTGTCCTCTCCCAGTCTCCCATCATGCTAATCTTCACTTATTCCACTTAAAATTTCCACCTCATGATAGAGATATTAAAGTCATATATATCAAGCATTTATCTCATATATAATGTACATTATATGTGGTATGTATTCTGTATATTTCATCTATAAAATACATATAGATACATACATACACAAAGTACTATATATATATATATACATATATATGCGCACAATTCTGGTAGAGAAGGCATATCAGTTACATGCTATATGCCAGACATAAGAAAGTTAGAAAGTCATCTGTTAGCTCATTTATCCATCCCCATGTAGACACGATGATGTCATCATTTAAGTTATTGGCTGGACACCACAGAGATCACACATGGGAAACATTGGATTTGGTTATAGTTTGAGAAAACTCTATTCGGAATTGCTTCACCTTTAGCTGAGCACCAGGAGACGAGAGTGGAGAATTCCATTCACAAATGATATAATTGCCATTTCTTTGAACTATGAGGATTGGAGAGCTACTCCAATAAATCTTTGTGTTGCCTAAGGCTGTATGGCGTATCTTTGACTATGTAAATCCTTCCCCCATTTAGCCACACGACTGTGGTGATATCTTACATTCTCATGCTAATTAACGTATGTAGCACATCAAGATCTAGGTCAGATAAAAAGATAAACTATAACACTACACACTGTTGGGAAATGATGACTAATTATTGTTGCAGTTTATTGGAAGTATGTTTTCATTGCCCTTATTATAAAATTCCGCCATGTCACCATTTTGACAAACTAGTGGGACAAAGGAGGCAAGAATATAAAATTGAAGGATAGTCTCTTCAGTGAATGGTGCTGGGGAAACTGTGAGAGCCTCATGCAAAAGAATGAGACTGGACCACTGTCTTACACCACACACACACATAAATGAAACATGGATTAGAGACCTACATGGGAGACCTGAAACTGTACAATTTCTAGAAGAAACCATGAAGGGCTAGAATAAAAAAAGACGAGAAACAACAAGGGTTGGCAAGGTTGCAGAGAAAAAAGAACACCTGTGCATTGTGGGTGGGATGTAAGTCTGTGCAGCCACTATGGAAAACAGTATGGAGGTTCCTCAAAGAATTAAAATAGACGTGTAGAATTCGGTCATTTCAATTCACTGCTGGGTCTTTCCCCAAAGAACATGAAAACACTAACTTGAGGTGAGATATGCACCCCATGTTGATTGCAGCACTATGTACAATAGCCACATCTTGGGAGCAGCCCAAGTGCCCATCAGTGGATGAATGGACAAAGAAGACGTGGTTTATGTATGCATCGGAGAACCACTCAGCCATAAAAATAATAAGATCTGGACATCTGTGACTACACAGATGAGTCTCAACGGTATGGTGCCAAGTGAAACAGCGCAGAAAGACAAATACTTTGTGTCGATTTCACTTGTATGTGGAATCTAAAAAGTAAAAGAAGAAACAAACTGGAAAACCCAGAAAAACAGAAACAGACTCATAAATACATAATGTGAGCTAATGATTGTGAAGCAGCAACATGGAAAAAATAGATGAAGGGGATTAAGAATTATAAACTCCCACTCATAAAATGAAGTCATGGATATGAAAAGTACAGCATAGGGAATATAATTCAGTCATTAATATTGGAATAATGTTTGATGACATATGGAGGTGAGCATGGGGTAATGTGTAGTTATCGAATCACTATGTCGTACCTCTGAAATTTATAGAATATTGTATGTCAGCTATACTCAATAATAAAAATAAAATTAAAACATTTCACCATTTTTGATGAAAGCTGGTGTGCATGCACACTAATGCCAGACTTTATAAAAAATAAATTAACATTTTCTAGTAAATGCAAAGCGTTTCAGTAAAAATTCTATGCTGATGTTTGAATGGGAACCATTCCTAAGTTACACATCGATTACAAACACAATATGGAACAACTGCTATATACTCAGTAATGTGTTCAGCAAATCTCACCTCCACAATAATTCTAAATGTAAATGGGGTTGGGCGCCTGGGTGGCTCAGTGGGTTAAGCTTCTGCCTTCAGCTCAGGTCATGATCTCAGGGTCCTGGGATTGAGCCCCGCATCAGGCTCTCTGCTCAGCAGGAAGCCTGCCTCCCCCTCTCTCTCTGTCTGCCTCTCTGCCTGCTTGTGATCTCTCTCTCTCTCTCTCTCTCTGTCAAATAAATAAATAAATAAAATCTCAATAAAAATAAAATGTAAATGGGGCAATAATACTATGGTTATATTGCTTATCCTTTCTTTTTTTTTTTTTAAAGACTTTACTTATTTATTTATTTGACAGAGATCACAAGTAGGCAGAGAGAGGGGAGAGGGGAGAAGCAGGCTCCCCACTGAGCAGAGAGCCCTATGCGGGGCCCGATCCCAGGACCCCGGGATCATGACCCGAGCTGAAGGCAGAGGCTTTAACCCACTGAGCCACCCAGGCACCATTGTTCTTTTATATAACTAAGTAAAAGCAAATACTATTGCTGATTCTTTATCCCAAATTAGACCTGAAACCTTAAAAATCAGTGGTGGTCTCCTGGGATGGAAAGTTTTGAACTGTGACAGTACTTTGAAGATGTGTGTGTTGCTGTAGTTGCATTACTTGGAGGTCAACTCTCTACACTTGTATGTTGATTAAATTCTAATGTTAATTTATAGTCTGATCTCCAATCACTGAAAGGAAAGTGATTATGTTTTTCAGTTTCAAAAATCAAATTCAAGAAATGTAAGTTGTCATAGACCATTATTGTCTTCAAATTATGTACAAACAAAATATTCACTTATTCCAGTATCAAAAAAAACCCCACTTCTAGGGTATAGCCTTTTAGTGACATGGAATAAGGGAAAAATCAACCAAGATATGTAAATATGCTGGAGTTTATAGAAAGTCAGAGGGCTGGTATATATTTTTTCTAGCTATTTTGGGGAAGCTCTGAAAGTAAAGGAAGACAAAAATCTCTTTAGCACATACAGTTTGAGCTGGTATTCTAGGTAAACAGAGGTAAAAAATTATGGCTTTTATCTAAATATATTTAATATGCCTATAGGCACATGTATTAAAATTTATAAATGTCTATGTGTGAGAAAGGATCTGGAAGTCCAGGTGCTAGTAATAGGAAGCCGTAATGTGGGGGTGCGGTCGGTTTTGAAGAGCTTCCAACTTTTACTCTATGTAGTTGGGATTTCTAAATTTTTAAAATTTTGCATTATTGTTATAAAAATAAAACATAAAAAGCAAGACGTTTTAAAGAAAGTGCATTTAGAAATGGCCCTGACCGCGTATGTGACATCATGCATTGTAGCGAACGAAGGCTTACAGTGGAGTTGGCTTCTCACATGAGCTCATTCGAAGCTGTGTTTCAGAGGTTCTGCTGAGTGGTGACAGGAGATAAAAGACTCAGAGAAGAGAAAAAATTCAGCCGCATGGTTCAATAACTCAAACTCTGGCTAACTGATAAACAAAACGGTTTTCCAGAGTCTCTCAAGAAAAGGACCCATAGAAATGACTCAAATTTACTTTGGTTTTTATGTTTTTGTTGAAGAATTATTTTGCTACTGTGTTTGCTGGTAAAATGGTAGATTATGTCAGAGGCTGAAAATAAGGTTTATAAAGAAAATTGTACAACTGTGACAAAATACAGAGACTCCAATCTCTTTCCTTGATTTTCTAGTCACTTTTAAAGAAAATATTTATATTTTAATTCCAGTATAATTAACATATGGTGTTGGATTATTTTCAGGTATATAATATAGTGACTCAATAATTCCATACATTACTCAGTGCTCATCAAGAAAAGTGTCCTCTTAATTCCCTTTGCCTGCTTTACCCATCCCCCCACCCACCTTCCCTTTGGTAACCATTGATTCTTTATAGTTAAGAGTCTGTTTCTTGGTTTATCTTTTTTTTTTCTTTGATTGTTTATTTTGTTTCTTAAATTCCACATGTAAATGAAATCATAGGGTATTTGTCTTTCTATGACTGACTTATTTCACTTAGCACTAAACTCTGTACTTCCATCCATGTTGCAAATGGCGAGATTCCATTCTGTTTTATGGCTGAGTAATAGGCCCTTGTGTGTGTGTGTGTGTGTACACATACCTCATCTTTATCCATTCATCTATTGATGGACACTTGGGCTGCTTCCATATTTTGGCTATTGTAAACAATGTTGCTGTAAACATAGGGGTGTATGTATTTTTTTGAAGATACATTTTTGTATGTATCTGTTTTCATATTCTCTGCGTAGAAAGCCTGTTGTAGAATTACTGAATTGAAGGGTAATTCTATTTTTAACGTTTTGAGGAAACTCTATATTATTTTTCAGACTGGCTGCACCAGTTTGCATTCCTACCAGTAGTGCAAGAGGGTTCCCCTTCCTCCACATCCTAGCCAACACATGTTTCTTGTGTTTTTGATTATAGTCATTCTTACAGGTGTACGCTGACATCTTTTCATGGTTTTGATTTGCATTTACCAGGTGATGAGTGACGTTGGGCATCTTTTCATGTGTCTGTTGGCCATCTGGATGTCTTTGGAGAAATGGATGCTCAGGTCTTCTGCCCATTCTTTAAATGGATTATTTGGGCTTTTTTTTTTTTTCTTTTGGTGTTGAATTGTGTAAGTTCTATATATATATTTTAGATACTAATTTCTTACTATATATATCATTTGCAAATGTTTTCTCCCTTTCAGTAGGTTGTCTTTTGTTTTGTTGGTTGTTTTCTTTGCTGTGCAGAAGCTTTTTATTTTGATGTTGTCCCAAGAGTTTATTTTTCCTTTTGTTTTCCTTATTTACTCTTCTATTATTTATTCACTCTTTAATATTTGCTTGAACACTGCTATTGGCCTGAACTGTGATAAACCCAAAATTAGTAAAATAGATTGCAATGCAATATCTGAATAAAATATTCCATTTCTTTCCTATGCTTCAAACATTTTAATTCATATTCTTATCATCCTTGAAAATAGTTTTAGTCAAAGAAAATTGTGAGTTCTCTCCGAGACAAATCAAATACCTAGGTAATGAAGAACTTTAGCATTAACAAGAGCATTGTATATAAGTTGTTTACATGAATAACACATTGATTGAAATTGTTTTTATGTTCCAGTCAACTTTTAGATACTGAAAGTTTTTTATAATGCTATACTATATTCTGTCTCTTGCAAAGTTACTCATGTATAATTCATAACAACATCTGCTATCATTGATTTTACTCTAAGAATAATCTTAAATAGAACATTTTTTGTGAATAATCACATGGTCAAGAAAAAATTACAAAAATAATATATTTCATACACCTTAAATTAGATGCATTTATTTCAATTAATTTTTAAAAATAATTTAGTTTTAAAAATAATACACTCACATAATAGAGATTTCAAAAAGCAGAAACAAAAAATTCAATGAAATTCTCTTTCCCGGTCCTGCCAAGTGACTGCCTTGTCTCTTCAGAGAAGATGACCATGGTTGTTAAAGATTCTCCGGCACCTCCCCAAGTCATGTATGGACATGTGTGTCAGCAGTGTGGGTATATGTTGACATAGAGATTTATATAGAGATTTTTTTGTGTGTAAACAATAAGATGAAGAAACATTTTACCTGTGGGGATAAGGTGATATCAGATACATGTGTGACTGTGTGTGTACGTGTGTGTGTGCAGTCCTTTATGTCTTTGTATTTTTTGTCCTATCAGTGTGAATATGCATTATTATTTACATTTTCCCCAGTTAATGGGCTTTTAAGATGGTTCCACATTTTGATTATAGTAATAATGCTTTGATAGTATGAATATTATAGATGTGTGTGCATATATATGTATGTGTATGTGTATGTACACATACATACATATAAACATTGTATTTATAATGGGTGTGTATATATAACACATCACTCTCTCTGTGTCTATATATATATATATATATATATAGCCAATAATATATACACGTTATGTCAACCTACATGCGTATATAGAGGTCACATTTTTCAAATTATACTTTTGGGTCAAACGATTTCTGCATTTTAGATCTTGAAAGATACATCTAAATTAGTAAAAAAAGAAAAGAAAGGAAAAAAGGAGGGAAAGTTACACAAAATTGTATTTCTGAAAGAACGAGCTTCTCCAGGATGAAAACCGTGTTCCGAACAGTGACTCATCCACAGCACATTTTGTTGATGTTAGGATTTTTAATTCTTATGAAAATAAAAGGACGTAGAACCGTTGATGTTGACAGTGTGTCTAGGACATCATAGTAATTCATTTATGGAAGCTTGCAAGACTGCTCTTGTATTGGCTAAATCTTTTGGAGTTCTCCTGTGATTATACTGTCCTATTATCTTTAGAAGATGGTATTTTTTGGGAGTTCCTTTGATTCGTGTACTTTGGATTCACATCTCTTGTCCAAGTCAGCATTTGTGGGCCTAGGCTTCCCCAGCAATAACATAAAGCTGATTTGTGTTCTTTCTTTGCTTTACTATTAAGAAACATTGAATTCAATTTGAGGCCTGCCTTTCATAGATATAAGCCGTTATGATATGCATTTCCACATAACTTTATTCTGGCTTGCCTTACAATACTGCCTTTTTTTTAACCTTTAAATAAGCGAATAAATAAATATTCACAATGACAAATATAGTTAAAATATATTCTAAATACATGTTTATATATGAATACTTCATATAAACACTTTCAAATATGGATGTATGTAACTATCTTAGCCCCATATTCAAATGTGAGAAGATAGAAAGATTAGAAAGGATGTTAGAAAGAAATTAAATGAAAAGAATCACTGAATTATTAAAGTTTTTATTATGTAATGGATTATCTGAAACAGTTTAACAAGACACAGAATTGTATAGTGATACATAGTTTCCAGTCTCCTTTATTTAAAAAAAAACAAAACATATTGAACATGTTGATTGTTGTATTAATTTTGGCCTTAATAAGAAATTATCTCTAATTTTTCTCTGTTTTTAGTTTAAGAAATGTAATATACTTCAATGTAGTCTAAAAATGATCATTTTATTAAGAAATTGTAGAAGAATTAGCAAAGCACTGAGGAGGCTATAAGTGATTGATTTTCTGTTTAGTTGATTAATTGGTATGACTCATATAAAGGTAATGAAATTAGGATGGCAAGAGTGAGACCCATGGTAGCTAAGATCAATGAACAGAACATCATATGTAATTTAGTATTAAATGAAAGTGTACCCCAAATGCCCAAGTCTGATGAAGCATCCAGAATTGCGTATCGATTTATTTATGGACACTTTGAAGCATCTTATTTTCACTTATGCACATTTAAACTCTGGTAGATCAAGTCCTTACCATTTTAATGCTTTTAAGAGAACACAATTTATTTTCAGATAATACATCCCTCAATTTCAAGAATTAGATCTTGAATAATAAAGCCTTTTTGATCCTCAAAGTGACTTGTGAATGAAGGCAGCTTATTTGAATGGTTTCATTTGTAGCCAAATATTTGTAGGTAATTTTAGGGAAGCTCAAACTAGTATTAAGGCCCTGAGAGTTTGCATAAATGGTTCAGTCTCCAGGAGTTCCAAGTAAATACTAAGTCCTTGATGTGATAATGTGGGTATAAAATGATAGGAAGTTATTATGCACAAAGTCTCTCTGCGGGACTCCCCAAACTCCTGTTGGCTTAGAGATGGAAAAATAAAGTACATGAATCAAGCTGGGACTTTCTCGTTGTCTCTTCCTAGGGCAGGTGATACAGAAGTGAGGCTTCGGGCTGTGCTGTGTTAGGCGGCATGCACTCAGCGTCATATCAGTGGTTGGGCTTCAGTATCTTCCGGGTCCAGCTGTTTTTATTGTCAGCTAGCCTGCCTCCGTAGGAAAGGGACGAGGTAGGAAGGTGTCCAGAGTCTGGCAATTTGGTGCTGCCTGAGGCATTAAATCCATGAGCATTTAAGTACACAACAGCTCCCCAAGATCCCAGGGAACTCCTCTCTAAAAAGTAAGACTGTATATATGTTTATATGTACATGTATGTGTACACATATATACATACATATATATATATATACACACACATACACATACCACTTCTTCTTTATCCATTCATCTGTTGATGACCATCTAGGCTCTTTCCATAGTTGGGCTCTTGTGGACATTGCTGCTATAAACATTTGGGTGCACGTGCCCCTTTAGATCACTGTATTTGTATCTTTAGGGTAAATACCCAGTAGTGCGATTGCTGGGTCGTAGGGTAGCTCTATTTTAAACTTTTTGAGGAAACTCCATGCTGTCTTCCAGAGTGGCTGCACCAGCGTATATTCCCAGAAACAGTGTAGGAGGGTTCCCCTTTCTCTGCATCCTTGCCAACACCTGCTGTTTCCTGACTTGTTAATTTTAGCCATTCTGACTGGAA
Organism: Mellivora capensis; assembly: GCA_004024625.1. NCBI lineage: Eukaryota > Metazoa > Chordata > Mammalia > Carnivora > Mustelidae > Mellivora > Mellivora capensis. The sequence goes on along the minus strand of PISX010001708.1, from coordinate 162,747 downwards.
TACTATGCAGCCATCAAAAACTCCGAAAATCTTGTCATTTGCAATAACGTGGATGGAACTAGAGTGTCTTACACTGAGCGAAATAAGTCAATCAGAGGAAGACAGTTATCATATGATCTCTCTGCTATGAGGAATTTGAGAGGCAGGATAGAGGGTTGTAGGGGTAAGGAAGGGAAAAAAATGAAACAAGATGGGACTGGGAAGGGAGACAAACCATAAAAGACTTTTAATCTCACGAAACAAACTGAGGGTTGCTGGGGTTGGTGGGTGATGGACATTGGGGAGGGTGTGTGCTATGGTGAGTGCTTTGAAATGTGTAAGCCTGATGATTCACAGACCTGTACCCCTGGGGCAAATAAGACATTATATGTTAATTTAAATAAATAAGTAAATAAATAAATAAATAAAAAGTAAGGCTGATTAGGCAAGATTATTTTAAGATGTTCTTAAAAATCTATCTTAATGTGTTTATTTTTTTTTAATTAGCAGTATCTAAATTAATAAGCATACTCATTTTTTTAATATATCGAAGGCAGCATGGTGTGCTAGAGAGAGACCAGTCTGGAGGTCTGACAGCCTCTGGACTAATCCTTGCGCACGTTAAGTGGGAGAGAGGTCATTTCAGTGTGTTTCTGTGAGAACTTAGGAGAAAATATATGGAAAGCTCTGGGAGAATTAGTTGAAGCAGGTTTGATTTCCTGCCTCACAGCTGGATTCTCAGAGGAGGCTCTTTGAGTTCTCTGCGCATCAGGGAGGCTCTGGGTGAGCCCACGGAATCTGCCACGGCTCGTGGACCTGCTCGCCGGGGGCAGAGAGGAGAGCAAAATACTCATCTTCCTCTCTCTGTCCCACAAACACTGAGCTCAGAAGCAGCCTTAGCGCTCATAGGCAAAATAATACAGAATATTGTAATAAGATACGCTAAGGCTCCTTCACACATTAGGTGGACTCCCCAGAGAACGCCGTTGTGTAACTTTGGGTCTCAGAGAGGCCGGGCAAACAGATACGAGTAAAACATAGAAAAACACCCTTCAATTCTATTCCACGTGTGTACAGACACCTGTAGTACATAAATAAACATGATTACAGAAATACATACTGGGCTACGTGAAAGACATCTTGACAGGAAAAATTTCATCTTATTTCCTTTCTTATGACCATGTTTCCAATTTTCTGGATAATTTAGTGATTATCAGAAAATGTGGTTCAATTTCTGTATTGTTCACCTTTAGTTTTTCCAGACATGCCTTAAAACTTATTTCCTTTTCAAAATCAACTTAGATTTTTCTCTCCAACTAAACCCTCCTTACCCAGCTACTTGAAACAGAGCTTAGTTTTCCCTACGATTCTTATTTCAAACATAGTTCTTCAGTTTGAGATCTTGATATGTCGTTTATTTTGTCAAGAGAGGAAAGTTTTGCTTTATTTTGTCTGATTGTGTTTGCCATTTCTGATATAAAATGCCTACACAATAAAACGCCTAAAATTCTGCAGGAATTCTCTGGACAGAAATGAGCATTATTGTTTTTTCCCGTAACTAGCCGTGCCATAGAACACTGTGTTAGAGGAGCTCGTGGGAAAATCACTGGGGGCGAGCTCTGGGCAGCGGTAACCCCGGGGCCACGGGCGGCGGAGGGGGTCCCAGCAGGCGCGGTCCCAGCACACACTGGAGGCCCCTGTGCAAACCGGGCAATTAACTCCCATAATAAGGAGAGGTTGTTGCCATCATTACACACTGACAAAACAAATCCTGATGCAAAATATTTCTATTCAAGTAAGAACTAACTTCTGCTCCAGGAAGATGCCACTAGGCATAGGCAAGCCTAAAACCACCAACGAGCCTTTTCTGTGAATCAATGACATCTTGAAATCGCCGCCTCTCGGTCTCTGATTTCTGTTCTTACGGCGAAACGAGGAATCTGTTCACCTCAGTGGGACATGTGAGTTTCAGTCTGCAAACTTGGAATTAGAAGTCTATGAATGATCGCAATTTGACCTTCTACTTGAACACAAAACGGATTCATTCTGTTCTTTGTGGTAGAAGAAAGTGGAGCGGTGGGCGGTGACAAGTGGGACTCGGGGGTGGAAGTAGAGATTTGGGTTAAAATCCCAAACATTCTCTGTCCAGTCAACCTGCAGGGCACCCTTTACCTTGACCAGGGCTTCACAATTTCCACCACCTGTGGGGTGCAGGGCCCCCACCATCACACACCGGCTCTGGGGCTGGTCCGGCCGTGGGCACTGTTTCCTCCCTTCCTTTAGCTGATACAAGTGTGATGCTTCATTTAGCCCCCGGCAAGACAGCTGTTCATGCAGGCACACGCCTCACGCAGACACCCCACCTGCCCCTCCAGCATCGTAACCCCCAGCACAGAAATGAGCCCCCTGTGTTTGTGGTCTGCTACCAAGCCCGGCTCTCCCCGCCGGAAAGCTGATGCTAGACCTCATGAGCCACTTGTATGGGACACAGAAGGATGTTACAGTTGGTTTCCAGATATTGGCGTGCAAGGCTGACGGCTCAGTGTTCCAAGCAGAGGAGTGTGAGAGGAGGGACAGAAATCCGCAGACGCTGAAGGAGCTGGGGACTCAGGATTCAGCGATTTTCCCTGGAAGCTTGTGATGAGGTTGGAAGAATGTATAAGCTCCAGACTCACAAAATACATAAATTCCAGACTACCCTGGAAGGATTGTCGCACCCTTGAACCCATATGTTTTGGTCTAATAATCGAAATAAGGCCTTGATACTTCATCGCCCCGCATCTTTGGTGTCTCCTAATAATACTCTCAAGATTAGGTGTGACACAATTATTTCTAGACATGGAGGGAAAACAAGGATGTTACTGATAACAGATTTTTCCCCCCAGGTTTATTTTTCCAAAAATCAGAATGGCCAATGTATTTGCACACCAGTTTACATTCTGTATTTGAGTTGTATTTTCTCTTTTTAAAGACTAAAGATATTTCTTTTTAAAGACCAAAGATAACACTTTAAAAGACTCATTGTTCCTCCTTTTTTGTAACCTCTCCTTTTAATCGCGTCCCTTTGCCCAGAACTGATGTATATTACCTGGAATGCTAATTAGAATCTATTCAACAACACACTGTTCTTAAATTTCTCCAGGAATAGATGAACGTGTGAAAAAATAGAGGTGGTTAGAATACATACATTTTTCTATGGGGAATAACTGGTTTTCACAAGTTGCCTTGTTTGGGCTTTGCAGAGGCGCGGGAAGGAAGCCGGCAGTACTTTCTTGCAGGGATAGATCTGTTCTCTTCCCTGGCCTTATGATGGTTGGTCCCCGCACAGGGGGGCTTGGTGGGGAGCACAGGGGGCAGCAGGCAGGAGAGGGGCAAGGCTGCATGGGTGATGTCCGGCCCGAGACGTGAGGACCCTAGCAGCAGGCAGAGCGGTATTCAGGCTGGACCTTTCCGACAGCAGCGGGGGCATCCGGTGAGTCAGGATTCCGCCCTGTTCTCGGTTTCAGCAGCATTTGATTCGCTTTGATGACTGCCTCGTGGACGGCTTCCTCCTTTCTCCATGTTAGTGTATGGTGGGCCCTTTTGCTTTTGTTTTGTGCGTGGCTGGTGTGGGGACACCTGCATGCCGGCTCATAGAGGAGGAGAGTGGAGTTGAGAAGGTGGGCTTCTGCTGTCAGATCTTCACGTCGGGGCTTCCTAGACCCAAACACTGAAGTCCCTTGTCCTTGTTGATGAAAGATGGGAACTGTGAACTCTGATACGGGGGAAGTGACATCCTTTCCTTGAGCCCAGGGTCACAAACAGACTCCCTGGCATGTGAGTCTTCTGTCACATTTCCCTGATCTCCCGACTTCTGTGATGTCCAAGAAATGTCCCTTTGCTCTTGGGCTCTCCGCTTCCGCCTGGTTTTCCTTTCTCCAGGTCCACGAAAGTTGTACCTTGTGGAAGAGAAAGGTCAGTGTGTGCAGATTCCAAACTTACATCCATCCTTACATTCCTAAGGGGCAAGAAATAGTCCTTTCCAATCGGAAGGTGGGGATTTTGCATGCTCACATACCAGGGGAATGACTAGAAAGTTTTAGTGCTGGGGTAGATTTGGGTGTAAGAAAAATGAGGCACATCCCTGTGCTTTTTAACCAAATAAAGCCAAGGGAAGAGCATTGGCTTTATTAAGTTTGCCTTCTGTGGTTTAAGCCTGTGTGCATGAGCCCGCCTTTCTGCAGCTGGGCTGTGGACGGAGCTGGGTTCCATGTGAGGGTCCAGGGGTGCACGGTTCCCTGGAGGTGCCGTCCCCTCTAATGGGACTTCACAGCCAGTGGGTCACCTCACCGGGGAGGGGTTTCCCTTCAGTATCTTCCCTACTCTTTGCAGCTCGATTCTTTCACCATTGATGTCTAATGATATCATTTCAGTGATTTGATTATCTGTGTGCAGAGAATGTCGTTCTAATGAGGCCCAGATTATTAGTTGTCTTCTAGTCAGTAACCAAAGTGACTGCCTGGCTTAGGATCTCTTAGGTCCCTGTGACCCCAGCTCGAAATTCCTCAAGTCTCCAGAGCTCAAAACACAGGCTCTGGAGAATGACTCCCAGTTCGAATCCTGGCTCTGGCCCTCACTCACTGTGTGTCTTAGATAAATAATGGAAGGTGCCTGGGGCTTAATTCCGTCCCCCACCCAACAGGACCTTATTCTGAGTACTGCCTGTGAAGGTGGCAAAGTCAGAACGCTGACAGTTAATAACCGCTCAGGAAGGTTAGCTGGCATTAGAGCTGGTGTGTGTGTGTTGTAACCTAATTCTAGAAAATCCACTCAGTGTGAAATCCTTCCTGACATATAATGATCGCTTGTTTGGCATCGGGGAAGGGAATTCTGCAACCAGTCCTTTGAATACATGATTTTAGCGCTGCTGCTCTCTGAGCTCTGGCCCGAGCCACAGCTGCCAGCAAGAAACAGGCAAGGTCCCCGTGACGTTGCTGTTCTCTGACAAGCCACTCAATGACATTGTGTGTTAAAGTTTCATTTTCCAAGGTTTTCAAAAATAATTATAGTCACTTGTTATTCATACAACAAGTGATTTCTGAGTAGCCAGGAGTCCTAGATCCTAGTCCTATCTGTGTCTGTCCCAGTTTGTGAGCCTTAACGAAATACCTGTAGATATTTTTACAGGGCTTCGGAGAACACACGGAGATGTGCAAAGAAGTGTAGATAGGTAGATTACCTTGAAGGCCTCTGAGCAAATACACTGTTCATTTGAAATAATTCCCCTTTACAGAATGTTATGTAAGTTTCAAATATTTAAAAAGGAGGTGTACATTTTATTATTTCCACGACAGAAATAACAAAGCCGGTTTCCTTAGAACCTTCTCTTGTCTGTGTTCTTCATGAACTCAAGAAGCATGTGCTGTGTTTCTAATACACACCAGCTCATCCCAAAAGCTAGGTTTCCAAATGGTTAGAAGACAGTCTGCATGTCTGTCTTAGGATGCACAGTTCCTTCTGTTCCTGTCTTCTTTTCCTCCTTTTGGGTAGCTTCTGGGTGCTGTCGGGGCCGTCACTCTACAGAGTTAGAGCAGAAGGTTAAGAGAAAATGCTGGGATGGGCCCTTGTGCTTTGTTAGAGTCAAGGTTCTAATGTCTTTCTCTCTGTAATTTTAAATGCAATGCATTGCAATTTAATGCAATTGCAATTTAAATGCAACCTAACGACTGGATAGGAATTTCATTGTTATAGAACTCAGGCTCACAATCAAGACTGAAATCTGGATTTCAAATTATTCTTTGTCAGAGATCACAGTAAAAGAAATAAATTTGCGTATCCTTTTTCGGGTCCTTGAATGATTTTCTTAATAGGATTGAGACTGGAGTAAACTCTAGGGGGCGACTGCCTGATCCTTTCAGTCCCCAACCAGGGACTCCTTTAGGGACTCACCTCCTCTTTCAGGACCCTGACCATTACATGCACCAGCCCTCAGATGAGAAAATCAAGCAGGAGCCTGTGAGGTAGTGTAAAGTAGCACAGGGCTTATCTGTAATCCTAACATGGAAAAGTGGCCCATCTGGGGGAAAACACATTGAAAAGATCTTGATAGAAAAATCCTACTAATGGATTTTGCACTAGAAAGACAATTTATGGATCCTTATCACTCAGGTGGAAATGACATTAACAGCTGAGAAGGGTCTGGAGCGGAGGCGGAGAGCACCGGAGTGGAGCACTTATGGTCATATTCATGAGTGGGAAATGCTGTTACTATTTTAATGTTATTTATAAATGATGCTGTTTCTATTGTCATAATAGAGTCACATTGAGAGGATGTTCTTTCATGCTTGGGGGCAAAATCGGCTCAGAGTTTTGTTTCCAGTAGCGTGTTACAGACACTGTAATTATGAAATAACTTTCTCAAAATAACTTGATGCATTGGTAGGAAAAGAGGATGAGTGGAATTAATTCTTGGCAAATTTGTTTAGAGTGCAATCTGGGGAAAGTTTATTCTTTCCAGAGGCACTTCTATTTGAGTAGCCCTTTGATGAGAGAGTGAGCTCCCTCACAGGCAAAGTTTTGTTTAGTGCGATGAGGTATAGCAAGGACTAAGCCTCCCTCACCGCACGAGAGCCTGCTCAGGGTTCTGGGACGGAGGGACCCATGGAGGAACCGGGATGTGAGCAGGGGAGCTTGTGAAAACGAGACACATTTTTTATTTTATTTAATTTTTATTTTTTAAAGATTTTATTTATTTATTTGACAAAGATCGCAAGTAGGTAGAGAGGCAGGCAGAGAGAGAGGAAGGGAAGCAGGCTCCCGCTGAGCAGAGAGCCTGCTTCCTCCTCTGTGCCTGTCTCTCTGCTTACTTGTGATCTCTGTCTGTCAAATAAACAAATAAAATCTTTAAAAAAATTATAAAATAAACCTCTTTGAAAGACAAGGTATAAGTTAAAGCAAATGCAGTAGTTTAATTGCTCTCTCTCTAAAATATTAGGTACCAAAACGAGAAATGTGATTTTAGAAAATTTTTCCTCCAAAGCATTTAACAGCATGTGAGAAACCCCTGCCTAACTCCCTGGGGTGGTGAGGGGATTGTTGGGTTGGGGGGAAGGTAGGGCCTGACTGGCCGAAGGAGCCTTTCCCTGGTGTTGGCAGACCAGAGGGGAGCATGCAGGACAGATCCGCACTGAATCTTGTTTTAAAACAAGAATCAGAACAATCAGTACGATCAAAGTTATTTCCGTGATTTTTCTTTAATTCCTTTCTTCTTTGACTCCGTCTCTGATGGGAGAGAGTCCTGGGAATATTTCAACAAGTGAGCTGCAGGCAATCCTGGGAGCTCCGGGGTGGGGGTGGAGTGGGGCGCAGGGGCCACAGTGAGCGTCCCCCATAACTTCCCAGAGTTTTTGTTCCTTTGGTCGCATGGGGTCCAAGCTGAGGGGGACCCAGTGCAGAGGCCACTGGTCTGCACACTCGTTCTGTTCTCGGGTCTAGTCCGACTTCGTCTCCGTCACCAGTGCATACTCGGGCCTCCTGCAATGAAACGAGCCCTTCTCTTTCCAGCTTTTGATCCAACTACGACTCTTCAGTCTAAGTTACAACAACCTCTTCATTTTTCGTAATTGCTTGAAGGACTTGGCAACAGGTCAGACTCAGCCAGGGTTTGTAGGACATTCTGAACCCCGGGAGGCTGATGTTCTCGGTGCACTCGAGCTGTATTTTGTACATACGCACGTATGTGTGTGTGCACACAGAGCTGTGGCCGAGCAATGGGACCAGAAGTATCAGGAGAAACCGGACAGAGTATTCTCATGATCAAGAAGGCTACTAGAAATATGCTGACATTTGCAAAATAGTGTCAAATTCATGAATGTAAGAGAGATCATTAGATTATGGGGAAGATTTCTAGTTTATCCCATTATTGCGTATGCGTATGTCCCTTTGTCCTTAGATGAGTAGATATAAACACAGATACCCACTAGGCGTAAGATTTTTATTCCTGAAATTAGCATGAAAAAGTATTTCAGAATGGCACCAGCAGATCATTTAGGTATCCTCCTGTGCTATCACGTCAAGGGCAGATAGCAAGCTACCGAGAATGACTTAGCTCCTAGGAAGCACTAGACAGTAGGAAAAGATGTCTTGACTCTTGGACGAGAAGTAGCTGTCTCACAACAGGAAGCCCTGCTTTTCCTTTGTTAAAGTTGATTTTCCCCTGGTTCTGTTGTGTGTATTCCTTGTCGTTTAGCGAACGGACAGCAGGCGAACACGAAATCCTTTCTTGGGCTTTGTAAATGCAGGGCTTTACAAAATGCACTGCCTCTGGACTCTTTTGGTCTGCTAATAATTGCAACTTAGTATTGATAGGAACTCAGTGTCGGGCTAAGATAGAGTAACAAAACCAGATGACCAGATATCTTTCTTCTTCCTAAGTCAACTAGACCCAGAGACATGAGGAGCGCGTGTCAACGGGAAGCCGAGGCCGGCAGGGCAGACGGCCACATCCGTGCTTGGAATTGTCTCACGGAAACACAGCGCTTTCTTAGTGACAGTAGCAATAAATTGTACAACCAATTGCAGAGCGGTAATGACCAAGTCTTCAGCTTCTTCGACCCTCTTTGCAGCTGGGCCAATCATATGACCTACCAAAGAGGCCAAAAAATTTTGAAAAATCTTAACTTAAAGAAAGTAGAAGGTATTTAACTCAGTCTTTGACAAGAAAGCTGGAATAAGCTGATGGTCCCTGAGCTTAAAATCCAGCATTTTTTAAGCAGTGGAATTACACAACAGCTTGAATGTGTGTATTTATGGACAGCATGCCAAGATAAAATGTGTATTTGAAATTGATATTATGAGTCGATTTGTATGTTTTATCTTAATTATTAGAAATAAGTGGTATGTTGACAGAACAGAAAAACAGGCTTTATTTTATTATTTTCAAAGGCCAGAAGTTAAGATGAAACAATTATATGTAACTTTTAAAAATTAGATTTTGTAGAATTTTTTTTTAAGATTTTATTTGTCAGAGAGAGCACAGGCAGGGAGAGTGGGAGGCAGAGGGGGAAGCAGGCTCCCCGCTGAGCAGGGAGCCGGATGCAGGGCTGGATCCCAGGACCCTGGGGTCATGACTGGAGCCGAAGGTAGACATTTATCCAGTGGAGTCCCCCAGGCATCCCTAATTTTATAGTAATTTCTACCTAGAGTCCCTTTCCAAATGATGACAGAAATTTTCATTTGGTAAAGTTGAGGTAGATTCCTCACTTAGTGTGCGTGTGTGTGCATGTGTGTGTAGGAGTGGGTGGGTATGTGTGTGTGTGTCTGTGTGATAGGTGTGTGCATATGGGTGTGTGGTTGTGTGTGAATGTGTGTGGAGTGTGTAGGTGTAGGTGGGTGAGTGCGTGTGTGTGTGTGTGTGTGTGCACAGATGGTGTGTGCTCGGGTGTGTGTAATCCCGTCTTTTCCAAAATGTTACCTACGTGCTTCCAGGCTGTCTAGACAGTATCTGAGTCGGAGGGTCTGGTAGGACCCACAGCCCCAAGAGCACAAGGGCCTCCCCCCGGCCCCAGACCTGCCTCCTGCAGACACAGTCGGAGATGTAACTTGCACCGGGCTTTGTCGGAAGCACCTGGAACTGCTCGCGTGCTGTTGGGGACTCGGGGCCAGGAGGACGCGCCTCTTACGTCTCTCGGGTGGCAGAGTCTTCAGCTCGCGCTTGCACTCTGAGACGTCACCGGAGAGGGACCTGCCCTGCGGTGCTTGCGTGCACGTCCCGGGGCTCCGGCGTGAGGGGCTCTTCGCGAGGGTGGGGTGTCGCAGGGCCCCCTGCAGCAGAAACCAGGTCACTGGGGGGGAGGGGTGGTGCCATAGTCTTTCAGGTTCACTGTTGTGGCATGACCCTGAGCCCGACAGCCTAACTGACACGCAGGTGCTCCGAGTTTCAAGAGTCTGTTCAGAAGTCAGGGACTTGATTCTTTGCTCCGTACATGCAGTAGTAACTACTTCCCCCAAAGAAGAGGGACTGATGGGGGAGAAAGGAGGGTGGGAAGAGAAAAGAAAGGAACGTGTCCATAATTCTGTCCACTGGACAGGTTACCTTGAAATGACTAAGTGGCAAAACCGCTGGCTTGGGAGGAAGATGAGCTCAGTGTTCAGCCTGGGCTCTGGCGCTGTGTGCGCGGCTGGGGCCAAGTCGCTGAGTCTCTCCCGCATCCCATCTTCTCTCCATAAAGTAAAAAGCTGAAATAACTGACAGCTAATATTATTTAATGCCACTTCCTACTTTAAAATTCTGCTCCCATAAAGAACATTTTCCTACACCTCCAACCAGTCTTGGACAAATTCTAATGCATGACCTTGAAAAACTTGCAGCAAACAATTAGTTAACTTCATGGTAGATGCCTGGTAGCTGGAAATATAAAACTTATGGAATTCATTGACAATATTCTCTATTTTCTTATGATTCAACATCAGGATACATCACCTGGAAATTAATCCCAGTTTTTCTGTCACATCTATAGGTGACTGTCAGATTCTTATTTCTGCTACAAAGTAGTTCATTTTATTTATGGGAAGTTTTATCACCTATAATTACATAATCTTGTGATGACTTGGAATATACTTTTTCCCCCAAATTTTAATGTATACTTTTTAATTTGGGGGCTGTGCCTCCCTGTCTGAGATCCTTCATTATTTTCTTAAAACACTGAAAAGGAATTCATGAGGTTGTTGGAGAACATCACAGATTTTGTGTCTTGTTGAACATTCAGTGGTTACCAAGAACTTTACATATAGCACCATATTCCCACCATCAAATCGGGCTGCTGTGAGATTTCATGTGTTCTGGAATATTCCAGAAAATTCCACATATTTTCTTAGCCTTCACTGTAGACAAGAAGCTTCTTGAATGCCTAGAATGTGTTAATCCTGAATATGACTTTTAGGAGAAGTCCAGGAAAGATCTTGAATTGATAAAGAATTGATTCTCATTACACAGTATTGTACTGCAAACTAAACACAGAGTAATGTTCAGGCTCCAGTAAAACACCTAGAGAGTCACAAGTCTTAGAATAGTAATAATAACCACAACAGATGGTTTTTTGAAAAACATGAAGCCTCACATTTTATTCCATGGTATGAAAACTATGAGAAGTACTAGTAATGGGACCAATACTTGAACATCATAGAAAGAGATAGATTCCTAAAAAAATCATAAGTTACTAGTTAATAGTATAATTAACTGCTTTGTAGGGTCTTCTCAGTCTTGGAGGCATTCAGTCAGGACTTGGATGGGGGTTGACCGAGACCCTTTCTGAGGAAATTAATCTGATTGGTGAAACATTTAATCCATTAATCTCTTAGGTCATTGCTAACTCCTGGGGTATGGTTCTAATCTCACTACTCGTGTTAAGACGAGCTTTTTTATAAGCTATATTATGAGGATATCCACACTGGCATATGGTATGAAATGTGATGTTATCAATTATGGAGTATTAATGTGATTTTGGCAACAGTTGGCTTTGCAGAGGTTTTCTTTAAAGCAATTACATTCACAGAGAAAAGATTTAAGTTAGGGACCTTTTTTTTTCCCCTAATTTACTTAAAGCATTCACTTGACATTTAACTAAACTGTAGTTTTAAAGATATTTGACATTTTAAAATCACAACAACTATAGATTATGCAGTATGTACAGGGTGTAATTTGGGAGTGAGCGTCTGTTTGATGGAGTCATAACTTGCTTATTAATTTCTGGGAAATAAACTAGACTCATACCAGTCATCTGTTTCTGTTTCACTTTTCACTGAATCTACTTCTTTTTTCCCCCTTTATTCCTTCAACAATACCATGTCCAGTATTCAAGATTATTCCATGGATAACAGTGACTTGAGTATATTGAACGATAGCAGAGTGGAGAAAGTCTGGATTTATTTCTAGGTGCATTCATTGTAGTACTTTCTTGAGGCGTGGACACAGAGTGAACTCGTTTGATTTCGAGACTCATGTTTCCACCGAGTGAACAGGTACCTGGCTTGTGTTGGTGTGTCCACTTCCCCATTCTTTGCTTTCCCCCACACCTACTCCCCTTGCACACGCATGCACTGTTGCTTCCCCACATTGCTGTCTGTGAGATGTGATTACTTTCTCCCGGTCCCAGAAAGCCATGTAAAGGAGATTCTATAGGACATCACTGGAAAGAGAGAGAGAGACAGAGAGAGGCATATCTGGACCACTAGAGGCCACACTTTGTTTTCTACTGATAATAAAATGGCTTTCTTGTTCCTGTTCTCATACCCTATCCCCTTTACTAATTATTCTCTTTTTCTTCCTGAAAACGATTCAGTTAGGGTGTCAGAAACAAGCAAGCAAATGAACAAAATCCCTAATTCTTGGAATAGCAATAATAGGGTTGTTTTCTCCAGGGTTGACCTTGGCATGGATGTTGGGGTAGACTCATCTTCTGGGGAAAACAGACCCTCTTCTAGCCTAGACTGGGGCCACCTACTGCCCAAGGTGGCCACACTGTGTAGTAGAATGGCCACTTACTCTTGCTAGGCAGAATTATGGCAAAAAAAATCCTGTGTACAAAGGGACCCTATGTATTTGTGGGTTGATTTTCATTCCATGTTAAAGTGGTTGAAATATGTTATAGTCTCCGTCTTCTGAAATACCAGTATTTTCTGAGTTGCAGTGTATGAAGAAGAGATCAAATGTTCTTACGGTGGTAGGTAGGTAACTGGGCTTGATGGGAACAGGGATGGGAAAGCTGATCTTGTTTTCTTTCTTGTTTGCTTTCATTAACTTACAATTTTATTCATCTCTGATTCCTTATAGCTGGAATTAAGTTTGCTCACCAAGATAGAAAGAGACCTGGATGGCAGCTTGATAAGAATTATAAGGGATACAGATGTATGGAATCTGGAATGAGGTCTCTTCAAATTCACGTGCTGCTTTGGAAAGGCCAGAAATTTAGCTCTGAGTTGCTCTGTTTTGTTTTGTGTTTTAGTCAACGCTAAGGGACATACTTCAACAACTCCGTGATTTCCTAGGGGTTAAAAATAGACCAGTTGTTCCTAAGAACAGGTACCCCTCAGAGAAAGATAACACTAACATTAGTCCCCAGCGTCTATATGGAAATGATGTAAGTGACGAAGTAAAGGGTGTTCTCAACAGCAAATGTTTAAAGAAATGGAAGACTTTGTGTTACAGGCCTTTTTTTTAAGATTTTTATTTATTTACTTGACAGAGAGAGATCACAAGTAGGCATTGAGGCAGGCAGAGAGGGAGAAGCAGGCTCCCTGCTGAGCAGAGAGCCCGATGCGGGACTCGATCCCAGGACCCTGAGATCATGACCTGAGCTGAAGGCAGAGGCTTAACCCACTGAGCCACCCAGGTGCCCTTTATGGGCATTTTCGGTAACATTCTTTGATCACCAACATTCCTCAGTTGGTGTGATGGAGGAAGAGCTATGAACATCAAAATCACATTTAGCTCTTGAATGTTCTTTCTGGTCAGCTGGACCAGCTCATTCTCTCTTCATGCTCAACCAATGTTGGGTTCCATTCCCTTGTAGTCAACTATGACTGTTTCCGTCCCATTTCAACTATTTGAAGCAGGTTCTGGGTGTATATATTTTATCTATGCTAAACTTCCCAAAACTTGCAAAACATAGTCACATAACATTGTTTTTAGAATTCTAAGCATCGTGTTGCTTTTTTTCTGAGCTAATACTGTTTGACTGTGTCCTTTAAAGAAAACACAAGTTTGTATTTATTTTAAAGTGCTACCACATTATGTGATGTCTAAGCCTATGCTAATAAACATTTAAAATTGGTAAATGACCAAATGAAATGATCCACAACAATTTTTGTTCAGTTTAGTTTTGGAACCTAATGAGAGAATGTTTTGTTATTAAATACTGTTTTCTTGGTTTTTGTTTTTTTTTTTTACAAATTTGATTATTTTCATCTGTTAATATTTTCTTGACTGCTTCTCAGTCCCAAACCCTCCGACCTGTTGTTTTATTAAACTCTTTAAGGTAAATATAGATTTCCACGCAGCTGGAAGAAGTAACGCAGGGGGATTCTGGGTACTCTTTACGCGGTTCCCACAGAGGTGACCTCTCGCAGACCGGTCCGTAGTACAATAACACCATAGAATCTTGACATTGAATCAGTGGAAACACAGGACACTTTAAGGCCCCATGAGAATCCGCATTTAATTCTTCTATAGCCACTCACACGTCCCTTCTGCCCCTACTACCTCCTTCATTGCTGGCCACAAAAACTCTGCTCCTGTCTTCAGTAGTATTCAAGAACGTTTCAAGAATGTTTTAGAAGTGTAGAAGTGGAATTGCATGATCTGCAACCTTGAAGGGTTGGCTTTTTCCCACTGTGCATGGTTTTCTGGAGGTTCATCCAGGTGGTGCACGTCAATAGTTCATTTCTCTTGATAAAATTATTATTATAGTAACATTTACTACTTACTTTTTGTTTTATTTATTATATAATAATACTATATTATTATTTATTACTATGTGTGAACCATTTACTTTTGAGTTGTTCCCAATTTTTTATTTCTTTTTGTAAAAGTTGAAGTGCAGTTGGCACACAATGTCGCATTAGTTTCAGACACCGCACAGCGATTCGACAAGTCTATGCGCTACGCTGTGCCCTGCCCAAGGGAAGCAATATGTGTCCCCATAGGGCACTATTGCAGCGTCATTGACCAGGGTCCCTACGCTGGGCCTTCCATCCGCATGACTTACTTATCCCATTCCTAGAAGCCTGTGCCTCCCATTCCCCTTCACCCGTGTTGCCTGTCTTCCCTCCCCCCTTCCCCAACAACCACTTTTTTGTTGTTTGATTTCTGGGTTTGTTTCTATTTTTTGTTTCTTTGGGTTTTGTTCTTTAGATTCCACATATAAGTGAAATCATATGGTATTTATCTTATATCTCATATCTTTATCTGATATCTTCACATCATATCCGCTGGGCCCAACCAACTTGTCAAAAATGGCAAAATGTCATCCTTCTTTTATGACTAATAGTCCATGGTATATGTGTGCGGTTGTGTGTGTGTGTATCCATTCCATTCTGTGTATACACAGACACCACACACACTCACGCACGCACACACACACTCACATATGTACACATCCCATCTTTATCCTTATTGAATTCATCTATTGATGGACACCAGAGTCACCTCCATAGCTTGGCTATCGTATTGTAAATAATCCTGCAGTAAACACAGTGTTTATGATTGTTTTGGTTTTCTTTGGGTAAATGCCCAGTGGTAGAATTACTGGACTATATGGCATTTCTGGTTTAGCCTTTCTGAGGAACCTCTGCACTGCTTTCCACGGTGGCCACCCCGATTTATGTCCCTACCAGCCGTGCGTGAGGGCTCCTTCTCTCCGCATCCCTGCCCCCACTCGTTATTTCTTGTCTTTTTGACTCTAGCTGTTCTGCCTGGTGTGAGGCACAGTCTCATTGTGGTTTTGATTTGCATTTCCCTGACGAGGAGTGATACTGGGCATCTTTTTGTGTCAAATGTCTGTATGGCATTTTTGGCAAAATATCTATTTAGGTCCTCTACTCGTTCTTTAGTTGGATTTTTTGGGTGTGAAGTTGTGTAAATTCTTTTTATATTCTGAATATTAACTCCCTATGGAACGTATGATGGACAAATATTTTCTCCCATTCAGCGGGTCACCTTTTCATCTTGCTGGTAGTTTCTCTCACTGTGCAAAAGCTTTTTATTTTGGTGCAGTCCCAAAAGTTTAATTTTCCTTTTGTTTCTCTTGCCTCAGGAGGCAGACATGTCTAGAAAGATGTTGCTATGGCCCACGTTGGAGAGATTACTGCCTATGTTTGTTTCTAGGAGTTTTATGATTTCAGATCTCACATTTAGATCTTTTGCCCATTTTAAGCTTACTTTAGTGTGTGTTTCAGGAAAACGGCCCAGTTTTATTGTTTTATATGTGGCTGCCCAGTTTTCCCAGCACCATTTGTTGAAGAGACTGTCTTTTCCCCAGTGTATATTCTTGGCTCCTTGGTTGAAGAGTGATTGGCTGTATATCATGGGTTTGTTTCTAGGCTCTCTCCTCCATTACATCAATCTCTGTGTGTATCTTTGTACGAGCACCATCCTGTCTTAATTGCTGTAACTGCCAAATTTTGATTATTAAGAATGTGTCTGATAGCCATTTGTATGTCTTCATTGGAGAAGTGCCTGTTCATATCTTCTGCCCATTTTTTGATAGGATTATCTGTTTTGTGTGTGTTGAGTTTGAGAAGTTCTTTATAGATCCTGGATATCAACCTTTTGTCTGTACTGTCATTTGTGAATATCTTCTCCCATTCCGTGGGATTATTAAGAATGAAGATACTATAGATGTTTGTCTGTGGGTTTTGTGTGACCGTAAATCATTTCTCTGAGGTAAATGTCTAGGAGAGTAATTGCTTGGTTGTTACATATTTGACTTTTTAAGAAACTGTCAAACTGGTTTTCCCAGCGTGGTTGTTCCTACTAGTGATGGATGAACAACCAGTTTTCTCCACATTTGCCGGCTTTGGTATGGTCACTGTGTTTTATTTTAGCCACTTGGTACATGTATGTAGTGACATTTCCTTGTGGCTCTTCTTTGTGTTTCCCTAATGACTAATAATGTGGAGAACCTTTTCATGCACTTACTTGCCATCTCCACATCCATTTACATGCCGTGACTCATCATGTCTCTTCTCTGTTGTCTGATTGGATTGTTTGTTCCTTCACTGCTGGATCTTCAATGTTCTTCCCATATTCTAGACACCTATCCTTGTCAGACGTGTGGTTTGCAAATATTTCCTACCAGTGCGCAGTGTGTCTTTTCTTCTTCTCATAGGGTCTTCCACAAAAAAGTGTTTAATTTTTATGAAGTCTGATATGTCCATTTCCTTTTATAAGTTATGCTTTTGGTGTCCAGTCTAGGAATTCTTCAGCTAGTCCTAGACTTTCCTCTATGTTTTTTCTAAGTTTTTCATAACTTTACCTTTACGTCTATGATCCCATGAGTTAATTATTATATAGAGTTTGGATTCTGTTAGAGGCTCAGGTGTGTTGTTGTAGCCTGTGGATGCCCGTTTGTTCCTGCATCATTGTCAAAAGGTTATCTTTACTCCACTGACCTGCCTTACACCTTGAACTCCGTTGGGCATGTCTGTGTGGGTCTGTTTTGGGGTACTGTGTTCTCATCCACTGATGTATGGATCTGTTAATTTGCCATTACCACATGATCTTGATTACTGAATTTATAAAAGCAGTCTTGAAAATGAGTATCCTGATTTATTCTTTCTGAAATTATTTAAACTATTCTATTGGGGTTTGAAGGCTTTCTTTTTATAATATTTTATTTATTTATTTGAGAGAGAGAGAGAAAGAGAGAACAAGCAGGAGGAGCAGCAGAGGTAGAGAGAGAAGCAGGCTCCTTGCTGAGCAGGAAGCCCGATGCAGGACTCGATCCCAGGACCCTGAGATTATGACTTGAGCCGAAGGCAGACACTTAAACTACTGAGCCCCCCAAGCATCTTGGGTCTTGAAGGCTTTCTTCTAAAATACATTTTAGAAGAATCTTGTCCATATCTTCAAAAAAAGCTTGTGGGGATTTCGATAGTAACAGTGATAAACCTGTATATAAATTTGCGGAGAACTGATATCTTCATAGTGTTGCGGTTTCCACTTTGGTAGCATGGTGTATTCCTACAGTTATCAGCTTCTCCCTGGTTTCTTTCCTCAGCAGAGCACAGTTTCAATGTATAGTTTTGTGCCTGTCTTGTTACAACTAAGTATTTCTTTTAATGATCGTAAGTGGCATTGTAATATTTCATTTTGGTGCCCACGTGTTCCATGCCGGTCTGCAGAAATACCACTGAATTTGGTATGTTCATTGTGTATCCTGTGCACTTGCTCATTTCAAGTATTATTTACAGGCATTTTCTTATAGACCCCTTGGCGTTATCTATGGAGAAAATTGTGTCACCTGCAAAGAGGGGCAATTTTATTTCGTGCGTCCTAATCCATATGCATTTGTTTTCTATTCTTGGCTTATGGCTCTGGCTAGATCTTCGAGCACCATGTTGAATAAAACTAATGAGACCAGACATTCTTGCCTTGTCCTCAGTCTTTGGGGGAAGCCTTCAGTCTTATACCATCCAATGTCATGTTGGCTTTAGGTTTTTTAAGATATCCACTGTCAAGTTGGGGAAGTTTTCCTCTATTCATATTTTACTGGAAAGTTTTCTCATGATTGGGTGTTTAAATATGTCCAATGCCTTTTTTCTACATAGATTATCACGATCTAGTGATTTTATTCTTTAGGCCATCATGATAGCAGATTATATTGATCGATTTCAAATACTGAGCCATATATATATATATATATCCCTGTAATAAATACTACTTGGTCATGAGCAATCATTCTTGTTATATATTTCTTCTGTTTGCTCTTACTTTGTTAAAAATTTTCATGCCCTTATTTTTGAGAGCTAATATTGGTTTGTTGTTTTCTTGCAAAGTTTCTGTCTGGTTTTGGTATTGGGGTATCTGATCTTGGGCAGCCACAATGAAATGTCATACACTGAGTGGCTTAAAGAGCAGAGATCTATGTTCTCACAGTTCTGGAGGTTGGATACCTGGTAGCAGAGGGCGGCATGATCAGCTTCTGGGAAGGACTCTTCCTGCCCTGCAGACGCCTGGCTTCTCACCATTGCTCATATGGCCTCTGCTTAGTGAATGCACGTTGGGGGCAGGAGGGGAATTACTTTCTCTTTCTGTTGCTCTTACGAAGCCACCTTAGTAAGCAGAACACATGTTAAAACTTACAGAATGAAGGATTTTAAGACCAAAAAATAAAAAAAAACCTTGAATAATTCCTTTAGAAGAGCATTTTATAAAATCAGATCAACACCTCACACTATGACCTTATTTCATCTTAATTATCTCCTGGAAGCCCTGTCTCCAAATACAGTTACACTGAGCAGAAGGGGTTCAATATATGAATTTGGGGGCAGTGATTCACAGAGCATAGTTAATGCCATAAAATACACAAGGAAGTTGCCTGTCCACTTTTGTTTTCTGGAAGAGACTGTAAAATAGATGTTAATTTTTCAAATGTTTGGTAGATGTCTTAGTGCATTTGGGTAGGTGTCCAAGTGCATACAGCAGAATAGCACAGACCAAGCGGCTCAGAAACTGCACAGATTTATTTCCCACAGTTATTGAGACAGGGGGGTCCAGGATCATAGTGCCGGCCGATCTGGTGTGAGTGCTCTCTGTTACAGAGAAGCAACTTCTTGCTGTCTTGTTCCTCGCCTGGTAGAAGGAGGAGGGAAACGTTCTGGAATTTCTTTGATAAGGGTGCTAATCCCACTTATGGGGGCTCTGCCCTCCTGACCAGAGACCACCTGAAGGCTGTACTTCTAAACAGCATCATGTTGGGAGTCAGGTTTCAACATGTGATTTTTGGGGGGACACAGACATTCAGTCTATGTCAGTAGAATTTCCCGGAAAACCACCTGGCCTGGAGATGTCTTCTGGGAGAGTTTTAATAGTTACAGGGTCGTTCAGATTTTCTGTTTTGTATTCAGTAAATTGTGATACTATGTGCTTTTTTAAGGAAGCAGCCTATTTCTTCTAAGTTATTAAATTTGTGTGTGTATTTTTTGTAGTTTCCCCTTATTATTTTAGGTCTGTGGCGTCTGTAGTAATATTTGCTATTTTATTCCTGACTTTAGGTATTTGTCTTCTACCTGCCACCACTTTTTGTGTCAGTCTGGCTAGACATTTGTTGCTCTTTGCAAAGAATCAGCTTCTGTTTCATTGTTTTTCCATTTTTCTTCTATTTTAAGTTACTTTGATTTCTGCATTTATCTTAAACCTCTTGCCTTCTCTTTGCTTTGTGTTTAATTTCTTCATCCTTTCCTAAATTCTTAAGATGGGAGTTTGGGTCGCTTATATGAGAATTCTCCTGTTTTCTAATGTTTATTTTTAATACTATTAATTTCCCTCTCAGCATTGCTTAACTGAGTTCTCCAGCTTTTGATAGCTTGTCTTTTTCTTTTCATTCATTTCAATGTATTTTTTTTTTTCATTTTCCTCTTCGATCCCTGGATACTTAGAAGTGTGCCGTTTAGGGACTGGTGATTGTCCTGTCATTTTTCTCTTATGAATTTCTAGTTTGATTCTGAAACCTACAGCAGCTGGAGTTAGATATTCAATACCATCGACTTACTGGAAAAGCCAGAATTTCCCTACAAAGAATGAACATTCTGACTTACTCCTTTTGGAATCAGTTGTTTTCGGACTGTACTAAATCACGTATCTAGAGACAACCTACTTAATTAGCAAACTTTAGGTAAAATACAAATTGATGAAGCATTTCTTCGGCCTTTTGGAAAGCTGTTACTCTATAAGGCATAAAATATGCATAAAATATATATGATTACCCTAGTTCACTCATTCAGAATGCTGACTTGATCATCACTAAAATTTCTAAATCTATCTAAACTTAGTGATAGGGGAAAAACACAGGTAGGAATCCAGAAGACTTACCTTGAAAACCAGACATTAAAATCCATTCATTTGACCTCTGCTCGAGCCAGTAATTGATTTTT
This sequence comes from Mellivora capensis, assembly GCA_004024625.1. NCBI lineage: Eukaryota > Metazoa > Chordata > Mammalia > Carnivora > Mustelidae > Mellivora > Mellivora capensis. The sequence continues at coordinate 142,140 of PISX010001708.1, read as the reverse complement.
GTTTGTTATGCTGTGACTAGTATATGTTTTCTCTTCGAGACAGCTATAATTTATTTGGGGCAGGTAATAAGAATAAGCACATTCACTAGGCGATGTGACAACCCTCCACCTAAGAATTTAGGAGGACAATGAGAAATTAAAGTGCACGACAAATCACATAGTTTTCACGTAGCAGGCATGAGGATGCCTTTCTTTAAGTTTCATGCCCCTGTTTCCGGCAGTGTGTAATGGCACAATACCTTCAAGAAAGAACTTTCCCCAAAAATGGTTTAAATGGACCGTTGCTTGCACGTGCTTCCTAGCAATTACCTGGCCACACCCGGAGAGTGGGTGATGTAATTGTCTAGTACGCATCTCAGATGAATATGCGGCAGTGAAACGAGACATGCGATGGCATCATCCCATGTGCTTGAATCACAAATTTATGCTTTTTCATTCTGTTCCTATATTTTGTATGGTTTAGGTTGTCGGGATTCCAGCTGCCGTCCTCAGTCGTCAGCACGGGCTCGATCCTCACGCTGTGGTTCACGACAGACTTCGCCGTGAGCGCCCAAGGCTTCAAGGCCCTGTATGAAGGTAGGACATGCCTGGACATGCCGCCCAGACCGCCTTCTGCTTGCGGCTGGGGATGCTGGGTCTCAGCGCAGTTGTGCAGTGTATTCATGACTGCGCAACACCAGCTACCGTCACTGCCAGACGTTCCGGGGCGAACTGTGTGTTTACAGGTTTCCTCTCTGGACGGTAGTCTTTGTAGTCAGAGAAGTGGTTTTCTCTTGACGTGTGACGGAGAAGTTTTGGTCATTTTGAATACTAACTTGCAGCACTGTTTCCGTGAAAATTTCACTTTGAACTCGGAAGTGTTTTAAGAATTTAATACGTATCTTTTCACTGGACAGTAATGCCGTTAGTGCTTGAGTAAAGAGAATCCCATGATGCGAGTTTTTCTTGTCAAAGCTGAGACTTTTACTTGAGAAGATTATCTTGGTTTTACTGTTTGGTCATTGCCAAGCGTCTGCATTTTGTGTTTTCGGATTTTGTGCCAAGGTGCCCCCTGGAGCCTTGATGTTGTTAAACCACTGTTGACCTTGGGGACGGACAGTTTTAAAAGATGAAAGAGAATTCAGCCTTCGAGAGAGGAAGTGGTAAAGATGATCCTTTGAGGAATCCCGTTTTAAGAACTTACTCCAGTAATCCTTTAAGCTCGCGTGCTGACGTGTGTCTCTTTTCACCTTCTTTTACAGAGACATTCAATATAAATACACTCCTGCGCCTGGGGGTTGGAAACAGGCTGTGGGTAGGGGTATAAGCCCATGGATAGTGTGGCCTCGTTTCCTTAGGTTGTGGTTCGGGATGAAGTCACCTCTGCGTATGCTTTTGTGCGGAGTCTCAGTGCACTTGGGGGAAAACCGTTCTTTGTGGAAAGATAAAATCTACTGTGCTTTGTGCTGCTCAGCTTGGCTACTAGGCGTTCCTAGAACACATATGCGTAGAATGTGGTCTTTGCACAAATATCTAGAAAGACGAGTTTATCCTCTTACTTCATGTTTTGGATGGAATGATGTTTAGCATTGTTTACTCTTCTGATTCCAGTGTCTTTCGGGCCCCTGGATTTGCATATACGCGGGCATCAGGATATGTAATACACTTGCAGGTGCTTAAGTCTGTTCTCATCAGGGAGTAACTTAATCTTTGGAGAGTAATAAGCTAAGTGAAGGCTAATAGGTGCTATTAGCTTTCAAATGTGCGCATACCTACCACTTCCTACGTATGCTAACTTCACATAATTTCTTTTTTGCTCAACATTTCCAAAGTGTTTCTAAGGCACCTGGTCCTAGCTACCCGTGGCTGTGCTGTCCACATATCTGGGATTTGCTCAGATGGTTGATAATGCTCCAGTATTTTAGAGACTGGCGATTTTCCTCTCCTTCCTGACAGAGTTGGTACTTGAATATGATATTTTGCTCAGTTTCCGAAGATGCATGTTGTGGAAACGCGGTTGATGTTGGATAATTGCCAGATGAGAAATTCTGCTGACTCTGCACTATTGTTGTGGATGTTACTGGTTTTCCTGATGGCTTAAAACACACGATCGGGGAGATCGTCTCCATGGCAAAGAACACTGATGAGTTATTTTTTTTTTTTTTTAACCGAGGAGGAAAACTACTTTACCAGGAGTTCAGTTAAACGTGCCTTGTAAAGTTGTTGATCTGCGGACATGCTTTTTTTGAAGTTTATATTTTAAATAATGACATTATAATATAGTCTGATATTTATAAGCAGATACAATCCCTTTTCTTGAACGGAGAACAAAAAAAGATATTGCATTAAAAAGTGCTTTTTCAACAAAACCAAAATTGCATATAATATTTAGTATCCCTATTTTTAAAATATTTCTCCGTTAGCTTAAAGGTCTCCTGAGAAAATCAATATGTAGTACCTGGAGAAATAAGGCTAACTGTGGTCCCTGGAGGATTTATCCGGAGGAGAGCAAAACTTCCACTGCAAGCGCCAGCCGACGCGTCAGTAGTCCACGTTCCCTCAGGGAAGTTAGAGCTGTAGGCACTGCCACTGAAGGGAGAGAGACTTTCTTGAAAATTACGTGTGAAATGTACAGACATGCCAATCCAAATAAAATATAAAGCAGAACCAAGGATAAGGGCAGGAAATTATGTACATATTCGCTGGGAGCCAGAACCCTGAATCCTCTGGGGGATTCAGATTTCCGTGATTCTCACGAGTTTTCATTTTGATGACATTGTGCATCAAGTCAGTGTTCTGATCCGGATACTGTAAGATTCTAATGTCGTTTCCAAGACCTCTAAAGGAACCTGAATTTAGTTATAGAACAGTCGATCAGCTTGTCCAAAGACATAATATTCTGTAGTCTTAAACTACTGCTGTTTTCCAGATAAAATTAGAGTGTATTTAACATTACCAGACTGATGTTTGAATTTTTAAGTGCATTTGCTTACACTGGAGAAAATGTTTCAAACTTTTAACATATGTCTAAATATGATAACCTTGATAACAAGTTTAATCCATGCACTGAACTTCGTAGTTTTCTGGCAGTAATTTGGAATGGCACTATTTACATAAATTATTATTCATGCATGGAAATATTATACTACATAATGAGTATGAAAACAATAATTTTAAAAATTCTAATTAATGCATTCAGTCAATGAGTTTAACCCTGGAAATTAAGTGGAAATACTTAGAAATTTCACAGTAACATTGCTCATTTACAGTAATTGACTCTAAATATGGAGACCTTCAGAGTCTTAGTGAATTTATAGATTCTCAGTGAAATCAACATATTCCAATACATACATACTTCAGTAAAATTGAAGTTACCAACTTAATAGGGTTTTTTTTTTCTTTATTTGATGGGAGTTTCCAGGTTACTTTGGGCTGAGTCATTGATTGCAGCACATTTCCCAATTTTAAATCTATGTAGCGATCTTACTCTAACACTGCTTTATTAAATTGTCTTTGAAGCAGACTTATTTAGTCATGGCCAATAAGATATTTGACACATTTGTATTCTATTTTGTAATTGTCATGTTTGCAGTTTTTTGGAAAATTATAGTCTGGCAATATTAAACCCTCGCTAAAATATGTTGCCTCTTTGTGTCATCTGCCTAATTAACTGGGTCCACGGTGTCCTTCCGAGGTGTCCAGGAGTCCTGCGCCGAGACACTCTCTCTCGGAAAATCTGCAGAATCTCTAACCTCCCACCTGTTCCAAACCCGGCCCCGGGGATTTCTGACGGGAGGCTTCAGTTCACGCTGAGCTACTGTCCGAGGACAGCCTGGGCTTGCGAGTGAGCCAGCCAAGCCCAGCGTCAGGCGCCCTGGCCGCGCTGCCAGCGTTTCCCCCCGGCCTCCCCTCGGGCCGCGGCAGTACCGGTCTCCACCGGAGGCTCGCAGCTGCCAGATTAATAGGGTTTTTTATAAGATTGCATTTGCTAGGTTCATCGTTGAACGTTATTCTTTATAGTAAACCAAGGCATCGACATTTGTTCATACATTTGTAATAGAACACAGAGAGATTATACATACTGTACCATGACGTGGATGACTGTCAGGCCTCCGGTATTTGCCCAGTATTGAAATGTCATATATGTGAACAGCATTGGTTTATGTATTTCCATTTGCCAACTTCATTGCATTAAGATTTTAGTTACCAAAAAGATGCTTCGTTTATTTCACCAAGTGTATGTAGACCTTAAGAAAAATACCATTTAGGAGATCGGACAAGGCATGGTAAATATCGTGTGATGACAAACACGATGACAAGGCATGGCCGTCACTTGACTTGAGGTCAAGGAGAACAAAGCAGTTTAATGACATGAAAATCTAGACAATGTGCCCCAAAGAACACTTCTTTTTTTTTTTCTTCACTTTTTAAAAGATGTCTTTTTCTTTCTTTCTCTCTCTCTTTTTTTCTTTTCTTCTTTCTGTCCACCTCTTCCCTCCTTCCTTTCTTTTTTCTGAGATGCCTCTATTTCTAATGTTTTTTCTTATTCATGACAAAGTAATTAAATGTTAGAAACATTCACAAATATAGCATGAAAACTCTTCAACCTGACATTTGAGTTATTTTGGTTTGAAGTCTGATTTATTTTTAGATGACTTTTCTTATGCTAATGCACATGTTGGTTTTTGTTCTGGGAATCATTCAAATATTTCACAGACTATTTCCTAATTTTTATTTGATGATGTCTAATCATTTCATTCTTGATTTAATTTTTTAAAAAATGCAATTTTCACAATTATGTACCATAATTTAGGTTGACTTTTTAGATGTTTTGCAGGTGAAGTAAGTTTTCTTGGACAGTGGTTGTATTTTTTATAATTCCACATTTTCTGTGAGATAGAATTTTTATGTCTAATACGATTTACATTTGGGTAGAAAACACCAACTCTTGTGATTCAAATTAATGAGTCCCCTGTGTATTCACTAGAATCAATACTTTCCTTGCATAGAACATTTTTCAAATGTGTAGGGCCATTCCATTGGTTGGGAACCGAATTTTCTTTGAACAATTGGCAAAGGGTTTTTATCTATGGGACAGCAAATTTTTAAAGGAATCAGAACGAAAATCATACTCATATTTTGACATGGATATTTACATCTAGTGAGGTAGAAGGAAGGTTACGCTGGATCTTGTCTAAGGTAAAATTGATAAATCGTGGGAAACTACTCTTTCTAAGATTTCTTTAAAAATTGTTGCTGACATGGTAGCTGAAAAGGGAGCATTTTTAACGACACATGTAGATAGTCATATATTTTGATCATAAGATGCTGATTTTACACCTCAGCTTTTCCCTCATCTTTCCAAGTTTCCATCTTAGAATATACCGGACTTCAATTTTATGCATATAATATAAGACTCTGAGTAAAAGGTCTATTTGAATGAAACAAATACTGGTGGTATAATGAGGAGGAATTTGACACGCTAAATAGTAAAAATTTGCTTGTGGCAAGAAATCATGTTTCATACAAAACAGTTCATTAATTGGAATGAGAAAAACAATTGCCCATGAAGATAGTTTAAGAGCCTCCCCTGGGTTATAAAATGTTCTTCTAAAGAAATTATTCAAGGTTTTTAAAAAAATTTTTTTTTACTTAAAGTCCTTCATTCTACCAATCATAACACATGTTCTGCTTACTAAGATGTGCGTTAGGTGTACTAAGGTGTGTGTGTAGGATGGTATGAACTCCTGTGTACGTTTTCTTGCTAAATTCCTATAGGATTCCTATAAGTGAAATAAAATTGCTTCATATCTTCAGGTAGAGGAAGTGAGGTCCTAACTGACAGGAATCTAGCTGGCCAAGGCCTCATAGCTACAGAATTGTGAAAGCAGAGAGGACACGCAAGCCCACCTCTTTATCGAAGTTCTAATTCTTACTCCCCCGCGATTTAGCCTCTCATGTTCTTGTTTGCGTACGACGTAGGCAAATGCAAACTCGTGAGCGTGTGCGCTGACACATACATGCACACAGAGAATTACGCTTTTGCACATGTACATACGCAAACACATCCACGTGTGTACGGAGGCACACAGGTGTACGCCGGGGAATGTGTGTGTGGTTATGCAAATAGACACACAGATGTCCTCGTTCATTCTTTCTCTCATTTACTCGCTTAGCTTCCACTCAGCATCTCCCAGAGAGCCAGTGCTGAGCTAAGTGATAGGAATACAAAGATGAGAAGGGCCGTGTAGGTTCTGAAGCCGCAGTAAAGGAGAAGATGGCCCCTTTCAGGGGAACATAGAGACTATGTTTGACAAGTGTTGGTGTTTGACAAGGTTGGGCAGAGAAGGAAGGTCAGCTGCCCTTAGGGGCCAGGTACAGGTCATTACAGAATAATCTCAGATGATGTGTTTCAAAAAGTCTTGTGGCAAATGTCTTCATTCTGTCAGGGGCTGAATAGAAGCTTTGCAGGAAGATAGGAAGGGGGGCTCTTTCTGAGGGAGGAAGAGTCGCATACAAGGCTGTGGAGGAAACGGAGTACCATGTTGAGGAATGCAGAAGTCGGGGGAGGTTGATGGAGGACTGCCTGGAGGGGGAGATGCCGGCCCTCTGTTCTCCTCAGGGTTCACAGAGACGTGGGGCAGGGCCCCACTGCCCTGCCTCAGTTGAGGAGGTCAGTTTTATGTGGTTTCCTCTGTGGCTCCCAGCACTTCCTCTGTGTCTTCCTGCAAGCAAAAGCTGAATGAATTCCACTGGACTATTAGATAAACTGCAGCTTTTTAATCTGTGCTTTCATTTCACAATTTGTCATCTTTTGGCCCTTTAATCATGGCTGTAGTGTCGGAAACCATGAAAGCAGAGGGGAGATCTGCTTCTGGTAAGTTCCGAATTCCCACAGCACTTTTGCCTCCAGACTGGCCAGTCTTGGGAACCATATCTCCTGCTCCCCATCTCTGTGTCCTTGAGAGTAGTAGATGCTAAAGGAAAATTTGAGTCCTTGACATTTGTCACCATGTAAATATTCAAAACCAGATTTTTATAAGAAATCTACATTTGACCACAACTTAATTTCATCTAGCATTTTTCTTCTCCCCCCAACCCCTAAAGAGAAAACCACTTTAAGTGCCCCAATTAACTGATGTGAATTTGATCTTCCCTCTGGTTAACACATCCTCTCATCTAGAAGATTCTAAAACAGCACTGAACCGGTTTAAAGACAAAGAGATTAGTGGTCCACAATGTGCTCAGACTGTTCATGTTTAAAAAATAATGGACTTAATACAGGCCATTATTGTAAGCTTGCGAGGACTTAAAATGGATTAATTTCATTTATTATGCATTTATGTCATGGATGCAAATGGCATTTTCATGTACTCCTTAGGTTTTCAGCAGGGAACAGGGGGTCTTGGCCCCAGTAACGCCCTTTTGTTCTGGGGTTCGCCGCATCGGGAGCTCCAGGGCTGGGGTGGGGCTCTGGACCGACCGTGCGTTTCTCGTTGGCCGGAAGGAAGTGTTCGGCATTTCCCTCTGACACATCACTCAAGCCGAATTTTCTTTCCTTTACACGTGGATCTGGACTTAGAAAGAGCAGCTAGATTATTACCCTTCAAGCTCGAAGCTTTATTTAGAATGTCAGCACTGATTTATTTCTCTCCTGAAGTGATTACCCAAACTCAACCTGAATTAAAGCGTGGAATATGAATGACCCACCTGGCAGGAAAGAAAGCTTTCTGACTGAGAATGGGATGGCCAAGCGACAGTAGTTTGCTGTCCATTAGCTCACCCTCAAACATGATCTGGGGTTAACAACAAGGAATGGGGTTGGAACACATGGGAGCGTCTAGAATGCCTTTCCTCCTGACTGTTTCAGTTGTGCGAGTAGGTAAACACGAGTGAGGACACACCTTTACCTTAGAGTAAGCAAAGCTGTTGGTGCTCATCGCAGACCCTGTCTGGGCGCAATCCCTAGAGCCTGGGTATCCTTTTAGTTCTTGATTTGCAGAGATTTTCAGAAAGCTGCACGAGAACCCTAAGCAAAGATTTTGGAACGGCAAAAATAATTGTTGCTGTTGGTAATACCAGTATGAATGCTTCCAAAAAGCACAGGCATCGGAGAGAGAGGATTCCTTTCTGAAAGGACAACGTTAAGGCAATCAGACAATGGGGCCGAGAAAAAGAGATTCAGGCCTGCCATAAAAAAACGAGTCTCACCCATCCAGCAAGGCCTATCTGCAGCGCATGCTATTGACATTCTTAATGAAGGCAGAAAAGGTAAAATGAATACCAGAGGCAGAACATATTGCCGGAGGCAAAGCCACGTCCAGTCCGGTTCTGCCAAGAGGAGTGGCACACTCTGGGATGAGATCATTGAGTCTGAGAGTCCCAGCCATGCCCGTGGGGCCGTGGACGCAGGGAGGCCGCTTGCTTCTGTCCCTGTGCTGTATCTCTCCAGGGGTCACCGCATCAGGAGCTCCAGGGCTGCGGTGGGGGAGCATGGATCCTCTCGGTTCCTACGAGGCTGTGAAATGACATGCACAATTGGGTGGGTGGGTTTTTGTGCAGAAAACATTTCCCAGGCTCCAGCAGGGTCTCGAGAGTTCCAGAACTGAGGAAAAGGTCAGAATGACTGTAGGTGGGCAAGAAAGCCCTGCTTACCTTGCACCGCCAAATGTTCTTTCATCTGATTTCTGCCACTTCTCCTATTTCTGCCGTTCTGACTGCACGTGTAAGCAAGAAGCCTTCGGGTTATGACATGGTGACACACACAGGCCTGACGTGAGAGAAGAAGGACTGTTAGAGCAGTGTGAGCCGCCTATTCCTGTGCATTGCAATTTATTAGTCTGGCATTTTGATTTTATATATATTGGTTTTGTGAACTTAATTAACGTGTATTTACCCCAGAGAGATGAAATCTGTGCTCTGTGCATTAGAAATTCTTGTTTCTGATTCAGCAGGAGTAGATTACTATAAATTCATTAAAATAGTACATTCTGCTGGGAGGCCTACTGAGAGAGTCTGAGCTAGTCTTCTTCCCTGATCACACACACACGTGTGTGTGCACACGCACACACACATCCTTATTACATCACTATGTGCGATATTCCGTCAAGCATCACTACAAGGAAGTATTTTTTTTTCCAAATTGCTCATACTATTAGAAAGATTCAGTTAGTCCTGTATATATTGGTATAAAGGGATGTCCATAATATATGAAAGGGAGGAAAACGCGTAGAATCCCATTTTGATGAAAAATTTGTTTTGAAGTTCTTGCACAAGTGTGTCTTCCCATGTCCGTGTGTCTGAGTGTGCATGTATCATGTATGTGCATTGCATACACACATATGCTTGTGTGAATATTCAGGGAGTTGTAGAATATGCAGAGAATTGTTAAGGGACATGATTTTGGGGAGGAATTAGGAAGAAGGATTGCTTGATTTTTCTCTGTATAGTTGCATCATTTAGCTTGTTGTAAGGAGCATTAAAAAATTAAATAATGAAGGGGCAGGGGGTGGGAGGTTAGGGGAGCCAGGTGATGGGTATTAGGGAGGGCACGTATTGCATGGAGCACTGGGTGTGGTGCAAAACAATGAATACTGTTACGCTGAAAAGAAATAAAAATTTAAAAAAAATAATGAACATCATAAAGGAAGCTCTTTCTGAAGAGGATGTGGAAATCAGTATTTTTTTTTTAAGATTTTACTTATTTATTTGACAGAGATCACAAGTAGGCAGAGAGTCAGGCAGAGAGAGAGGAGGACGCAGGATCCCGGCTGAGCAGAGAGCCTGATGTGGGGCTCCATCCCAGGACCCTTGGATTATGACCTGAGCTGAAGGTAGAGGCTTAACCCACGGAGCCACCCAGGCGCCCCAGAAATCAGTATTCTTAAGTGAATTTTTGTCTCACATCTGGAAGTTGAATGAAAAGTTGACCCAGGCGATCAAAAGTTCTTCAAGATTATGTGGTTTTCAAATGGCTGACTTCCTGCCTTCGAAGGCCATCACTGCAGCTGAAATGTTTCCATCATTTGAAAATGAGAGAAAACAATGCATACTAACTACAAGTCCACATACAGAAACAGTAGCCTGTCTACAAGGGACATGATAAAAGGCAAACTAATCCCATAGGGAAGACATCTTCCAGATAATTTTCGGTAACAAAATAAGGATTGGTTAATGTTTGTCCGTAAAGGGAATTCCCAAACAAGTAATAGACTTATATTTCTTAAAATATTCTCTGTTGATTATAATTTATTTTATTCTTTTTAGCCACTCATCTCCCAAGATTTTTTTTTATATATAAATTTTTAATTTCTTTTCAGCGTAACAGAATTCATAGTTTTTGCACCACACCCAGTGCTCCATGCAATGCATGCCCTCCACAATACCCACCACCCCCGCCCTTCAAAACCCTCAGGTTGTTTTTCAGAGTCCATAGTCTCTCATGGTTCATCTCCCCCCCAATTTCCCTCAATTTCCTTTTCCTCTCCATCTCCCCGTGTCCTCCGTGTTATTTGTTATGCTGCGCAAATAAGTGAAACCATATGATAATTGACTCTCTCTGCTTGACTTATTTTACTCAGCATAATTGCTGAGTTGCTACAAAAGTTGGGTATTCTTCCTTTCTGATGGAGGCATAATACTCCATAGTGTATATGGACCACATCTTCCTTATCCATTCGACCGTTGAAGGGCATCTTGGTTCTTTCCACAGTTTGGCGACCGAGGCCATTGCTGCTATAAACATTGGGGTACAGATGGCCCTTCTTTTCACCACATCTGTATCTTTGGGGTAAATACCCAATAGCTCAATTGCAGGGTCATAGGGAAGCTCTATTTTTAACTTCTTGAGGAATCTCCAGACTGTTCTCCGGAGTGGCTGCACCAACTTGCATTCCCACCAACAGTGTAGGAGGGTTCCCCTTTCTCCACATCCTCTCCAACACACGTAGTTTCCTGTCTTGCTGATTTTGGCCATTCTAACTGGTGTGAGGTGGTATCTCAGTGTGGTTTTAATTTGAATCTCCCTGATGGCTAGTGATGATGAACATTTTTTCATGTGCTGATAGCCATTTGTATGTCTTCATTGGAGAAGTGTCTGTTCATAACTTCTGCCCATTTTTTGGTATGATTATTGTTTTGTGTGTGTTGAGTTTGAGGAGTTCTTTGTAGATCTTGGATATCAACCTTTTGTCTGTACTGTCATTTGCAAATAAATATCTTCTCCCATTCCGTGGGTTGCCTCTTTGTTTTGTTGACTGTCTCCTTTGCTGTGCAGAAGCTTTTGATCTTGATGAAGTCCCAAAAGTTCATTTTTGCTTTTGTTTCCTTTGCCTTTGGTGACATATCTTGAAAGAAGTTGCTGTGCCTGATATCCAAGAGGTTGCTGCCTATGTTCTCCTCTAGGATTCTGACGGATTCCTGTCTCACGTTGAGGTCCTTTATCCATTTTGAGTTTATCTTTGTGTACGGTGTAAGAGAATGGTCGAGTTTCATTCTTCTACATATAGCTGTCCAATTTTCCCAGCACCATTTATTGAAGAGACTGTCTTTTTTCCACTGTGTATTTTTTCCTGCTTTGTCGAAGATTATTTGACCATAGAGTTGAGGGTCCATATCTGGGCTCTCTACTTTGTTCCATTGGTCTATGTGTCTGTTTTGATGCCAGTACCATGCTGTCTTGGTGATCACAGCTTTGTAGTAAAGCTTGAAATCAGGTAATGTGATGCCGTCGGTTTTATTTTTGTTTTTCAACATTTCCTTAGCGATTTGGGGTCTCTTCTGATTCCATACAAATTTTAGGATTATTTGCTCCAGCTCTTTGAAAAATACCGGTGGAATTTTGATCAGAATGGCATTAAAAGTATAGATTGCTCTAGCTAGTATAGACATTTTAACAATGTTTATTCTTCCGATCCAAGAACAGGGAATGGTCTTCCATCCTTTTAAGTCTTCTTCAATTTCTTTCATGAGTGTTCTGTAGTTCCTTGAGTACAGATCCTTTACCTCTTTGGTTAGATTTATTCCCAGGTGTCTTATGGTTCTTGGTGCTGTAGTAAATGGAATCGATTCTCTAATTTCCCCTTCTGTATTTTCATTGTTAGTGTATAAGAAAGCCACTGATTTCTGTACATTGACTTTGTATCCTGCCATGTTACTGAATTGCTGTATGAGTTCTAGTAGTTTGGGGGTGGAGTCCTTTGGGTTTTCCATATAAAGAATCATGTCATCTGTGAAGATAGAGTTTGACTTCTTCATTGCTTCTTTTATTTCTCTTTGTTGTCTGTTTGTTTTTTAACCAATTTCTTGTGTCAAATTGCTTCAAACCTGTAAGTGTATGTGTGTGTATATACATATATGTATATACACACACAATATTTGGAAAACACACACACACACAATATTTGGAAATAACTCATTTCAGGAAATATTTGAAAAATAAAAATCAATCGTTACCTATGATGAAGCTTTACAAACAAAAATTATAAGATGTAGTGATTTTATTTTTTAAAGATTTTATTTATTTATTTGACAGACTGATCACAAGCAGGCAGAGAGGCAGGGGGAGAGAGAGGAAGGGAAGCAGGCTCCCTGCTGAGCAGAGAGCCCAATGCGGGGCTTGATCCCAGGACCCTGGGATCATGACTTCAGACGAAGGCAGAGGCTTTAACCCACTGAGCCACCCAGGGGCCCTAGATGGAGTGATTTTTGATAGTCTTTTTTGTTGCTGTTGCCATGGATCTGTTAATGTGTGGCTCATTATGTTGGAAATCAGATGCCTTCTCTTGCCATTGAAAGACTGTTAGCCCTGGGCTATCTATCATGTGGGTACTGGGGATGGAAAGTGTTAGGGGAATCTAACTGTGTCAGTATCTACACGTAGTCGAGGGCATGGATCCTGAGGTCTGGTGTGCCCCTCATGCATGTTGCATAGGCACTGGTTACATCAGATTCCTCCTTGTGAGATGAGGCAAGAATGGTGCCAGCCTCAGAGCATTGCTGGGAAACTTACAGAAAATTAGCTATTGCAATGGTGTGGCTCAGTCTCTGGTTCATAAGAATTTTAATCTATGCTTCTGGTTCTGCAGACTGGCATCAAAGATGCCCTCAATAGGTATAATGTGTCATTATTTCTGCAATTTGTGAATTATATAATATCCTTCTTTAAGGCTGATGCCCCTCTCTCTCTTGCTGATACCGTCTTTGCCATCCTATTCTTGGACACTGTGTCCACCCCTATCCCTCCTTCTCCCCACTTTGTGTCTCTTTGTCTTTTTTATGTAGTGAGAAAAATTGCCAGATATTGATGATTTTTTTGTTTTTCTTTTTTTAATTATGTTAGTCACCATACAGTACGTCATTAGTTTTTTATGTAGTGTTCCATGATTCATTGTTTGTGTATAACACTCAGTGCTCTGTGCAATCTGTGCCCTCCTTAGAACCCACCTCTAGGCTCACTCATTCCCCCAGCCCTTCCCCTCTGAAACCCTCAGTCCGTTTCCCAGAGTCCATTAGTGAGAATGCAAAGTGCCATTTTATCCCAGCTAAGAGGTTAGGTGATACTTACTAGCTTTAAGACAAGCTTGGAAATTCCACATTGTGGTTAAGGTTACTTCTTAATTTTTCTCAAATCTTAACTCATGTCTGTAGGTATTTTTGCTGTTGTTTTGTTGTCGATTTGTTCATTATTTTGAAAATAACAGGAGTATAGGATAGAGATCTGGAGGAAAGGCAAAATTACTTTTTTTTTTTTTTTTTTTACAGTTGCTGCTAGTTAAAGTTGGTTAGTCTGAGGTAACACAAGGAAAAGATGGGAAAGAATGAGATTGATTTGGATTATGGAAAGAAAAAAAATTAAACACAGGCATACATAGAAACCAGAAGGATCCAAGAATGCTGGAAAGGGATGTCATATATTTAAATTAGAACAAAAATATTACAATGTGATAGTTATATCAAAATCATTTTAGTTTTAAAGATAGAGAAACACTTCCCCTCGTTGGATCCTTTTGTGAAAGATATATATGTCACATTAAATATAATCAGTCTGTAGCTATATGGAAAACTTAAGCTTTAAACAATGCTTCACATTCTGATGTATGGTGGAAAAAAAACACAAAATATGCATTCAAATGGTAAAAAAGGATAGAAACATTTATCTGCAGAGTTCTTAAATAAGTCTAGAAGAGATTCAGAATTCATTTCCATTCCTGACTTTGCATTTAGCATGTAAATTTATTATCCTTTTTGATATCCTTGCTATCTAAGGTTGGCGGGTCACTGAATATCAGACAGGCATCTGTGTGCTGAATCGAAGCATATTTCTCAAAGGGTTTGTTAGTCTAAAAAGTTTCCAACCTCTCATGATCCCGGAGACCCGGGATCGAGTCCCCCATCAGGCTCCCAGCTCCACGGGGAGTCTGCTTCTCCCTCTGACCTTCTCCTCGCTCATGCTCTCTCACTGCCTCTCTCTCAAATAAATAAATAAAATCTTTAAAAAAAAAAAGTTTCCAACCTCATTGGGCAGTTTCTTTGTTTTACTTGCTTCCTTTAAATGTAGTCAGAAAATGGCGATCTACAATCTCTTGTGAGTAATTGATATGACGGTGACCTCTATGGAATTTATATTTCAAGAAATGGTCCATTATGGTTTATTCTCAGTTTCAACCAAACGAGGCACTGATTCTATTGATTAGCTGGAAATGGCACCATATAGAGTTACACCAAGAGTTGGTCCGTTTTCTATATTTTTAGAACAGTTTTAGACTTATAGAAAATCACTCATTCTTATTATTGTAAATGCTTAAGTCACTTCTCATTCCTTGGTGCTAATCAGAGGAGCAGAAACCAAAACAGGAAATATCTTTGATTGTATACCAGCATCAATCAAAAGTTTAAAATTCAGAGGTGAAATTAAGCTTATAAATCAAGAAAACAAATAATTTTGTCTTGTATTTGTGTCCTCCCAAATCTTTTCTCTAAAAACCGATTATGGAAGGTCTCGTGCTGCTCAAGTACCATTTCATGACAGTAGAGGTTGAAATGCCCTTTCCAGATGGCCTCCGTGTTTGTTTTAACTAAATTCCTTGCAGACGTTCTTGACATTGGTTCTTACAAAATATAACCTTATATTTCTTTCATATCCTCAGGGAGAGAAAAAAATATCATTTAATGCCAAAAACAATGACCTGAGGCCTGTCAACTTGCAACATTAATTTATACACATCTCATTAAGGTTCTGTAGTCTTTTAATCAAATATATCTTCAAATGTTAATTTTGTGGGTTTTTTTTTTAATCAGGCATCTCTTTTTCCTAAAACATGTTTTTAAATATTAGAATAATGGAATGGAAAGCTCCATGTGGGAAGAGAGGAGAGTGGGTGAGCAGACAGCTGGTGTGTGGGGGACACTGCGGTTTCCTCCTGCAGTTCTGCCCGAGTGTAGGAGGGCAACAAATGGGAGGTTTTGTGCAGGAATGAGATGCTGAACGATGTCAGCTTTGGACGCCTTATCCTTCTTAACTCATAAAAATGGGATTTTAACATTCCACATCTTATTTTTCATTTTTAAAGACTTTCACACTTGCTCAAAACCTTCCCATATGGCACAATTCTGACATGTGTATCAAAATTTACGTATTTACTTGACTCTTTTTTGGAAGAGAAGTTCGGATGCATGAATCATAAGAACAGTGATAATGAATTACTTTTATATTAAGTTCACCAAGTCAGAGGAACTAGCTGGCAGGTGTTTATAATTGATCCTTATATGTTTATTACCAAGTTCCTGAAACAGTAAGTGATGATTTTCATGTGTAGACTCCCCTATAAAGTAAGGCCATTTGTGCTTTCAATGTAAACGACGAACAGAACACAGCATTACGTACAGCACTCACGTTGCACAACACACTGTAGGCAGGATTTTAACCAAGACAACGCGATTGTTTCCATTTTCAACAACTTCAGTACACGATGCCATCCAGCCCGTGAAACCTCAGAGTCTCCTTAAGACTTGACAATTTGCAAAAAGCCTTTCTTTTACATTGTTTCTTTTAACCCTTATAGCTTTGTACGTGATGACTTTACTCTTAGAGCGTTACTCCATGAGCTGTGATAACTCTCCAGCACGACGTTGCCACGCAGGGACCGCAGAACTGGGGTCCCAGTGTGCTCGCCCTGAAGGGAACTGGCAACGTTCTTCCCTAAAGGGCCAGACCGTAGCTCCTTTGGCTTCCCGGTCCGCCCGGTCTCTGTCTCAACTGTGCCGCAGCGTGAGCGCGTCCCTGATCCGGGCTTGCGTGGAGGAGCATGCTTGAGTTCCAATAAAACTATCCACAAAGATAGGTGGCCATTATATGGGACCCTGGCCCGAAAGCTGGAGCTCTTTCCTTCGCTCGGAAGCCGACGGTCTTTCCTGCTGTGGGGGTTCGGCTTTATTGTTTAAGCCACCGCCGTCTGACTATGCAGTAGAAAAAAGTCAGTGACCTGACAGAGGGCTCCCCGCGAAGGCCAGGCTAACTGCTGGGCTGTGACCGACAGGACAGCCTTGGGCGTCCCCCGACTCACACCCCAGGAGACTCGGGGCTTCAGGAAACCAAACCCTTTGGAAGCTGGCGAGTCACACATTGTCTGCTGATACTTTGCCCAGAGCTCGTGCACACTTTCGCTTTTGGATTTTGTGAGTGAGACGTGGCCACTGCGAGAGTCTCTGTTTGCTGCTGTGTGTGATGTCAGCCCCCCATTTCCTTTCTGCGGGTCCGTCCTCCTCACAAGCTCCCAGGCCCACAGGCATCGCCCTTGGATTTCAACCCCAAAGGTACTCCTCAGACTTCGGCATCAGAAACGTTAGGTCAGTTCCTCGATCCTGACTTAAAACCCACCCCTGCACCAGGGGGCAATTAGCAGGAGATTAGGAGGAAGAGGCGGCTGGGAGGTCTGATTGTTATGTGGTGGGGGGAAAAGTTGTGTTTGGAAAATCATGTTCATGGCACATCTCTTTGTCCTTCACGTTTCCCGACATCTCGTCATTTTGGATGTGGTGAGCGGGCAAGTGGAGGCCGGGGGTGAAGAGTTTCCAGGGTTTAGAATCGCGCTCTCCGAGGACACCGGCATGACGGAAGTCACCTGCACCGTTTGGGAAGGGTCCGGAGCTCTTTACAGTACAAAACTGTGCCAGCGGAAAAGTCCTACTCAGCATAACTAAATTGTAATGTGCGTACTGTTATGCTCACTGCCATCTGACAGCTGTCTGGTTCCTCTGTGAAAGGGATTAGTGCTGTCGTTTCACTAATAGACCAGAAGCAAGATTGCCGGCTTTGTGTCCCGCAGCCAGTTGGAACAGAGGCCGGGCTGAGCGAATCGCCCTGTACCCGGTCACAGTCCTGCCGGCTACGGGACAGGCGGTCAGAACATCAGGCATCACTCAGAATACTAATCGAGGGAACCAGAGCACTTCTCAGAGTGAGTATTCCTTGGGATTGGCTAAGGAGAACCACGCTGTTTCTAAACTCCCGAGGGCTCCCTTCTAAGTTGACCGTCAAAGCCTGCGGGGCTGTGACTCAGGATTTGTCTGGGGTCGCTCACAAAACTCAAATACGTCTGAAGCATGTTTCACGTGTGTGCTAACTCCAAATTCTGGGAAAATCACGTCCTGTCTCTTGGAGCTTATCGGGGAGAAGGGTTATGTGTCTCGCACAGGGATGAGGCAGTGCCATGCAAAGCCATGGTTTTCTTTTTGACCATAAGCAAAAACAGCAAGACCCCTGATGTTTTTGCAGAACTCCAGACCTAGGTTGATGGTTTCATGACACTTCTAATTATTCACTGAACCGCTATGGTCTCATTTTATTTTGTAAGACACACTAATACAGATGGGAATTAAAATCCCCATTTTTCAAGTGAGGAATCAAGCTAAGCAGTGTGTTTGTGCTCGCACAGCCAGTGGGGAGTTGCTGGCAGAATTTAGAGCCTACTTTTAGACAACTGAGAAGCAGGGTGCTGAGTCTAAAAAGAGATGGCAAGCCCTTCGATCTACTAAGGTTAACTACAATTTCCCTTTCCACATCTTTTTCTTTCTTCTTTTCCCCAAGTTAAGTACTCCCAGTTCATGCAAAACCGTGACTTCGAATAAATAACAGTCTATCACCCTCCTTTGAATAAAACACAGTGAGTTGATGTCTTTTTGGAAGCGAGAGTCCGTCCCAGATGTTCGCTGGCCGATGGGAGAACGGTGGTCTAGGATCCCCTGTTCTGAATAATGTGCCGCCAGCGCTGCATCCATAGGACCAGTTCATGGGACAGCAGCCGTGCTGAATGGGCTCCGGAGGAGACCCCTTGGTTCTGAACTTCAATGTCATTGTTTTCTCTTGTGCCTTGGGAAGATTCCTGAGCCCTTTGCCCACATTTTAAAATTAAGATGATGAAAGAGTTAATGGCTTCATAGGCCATTTGGGGAATTGCATAGGTGAATTTAAAAAAATTATTTTTTAATTAAAAAAAATTTTTTTTTTTGAGAGCGAGAAAGAGAACACGAGCAAGTGGAGAAGCAGAGGGAGAGAGAGAAGCAGGCTCCCCGCTGAGCAGGGAGCCCGGCTCAGGGCTCGAAACCAGGACTTTGGAATCATGAACTGAGCCGAAGGCAGATGCTTAACCATCTGAGCCCCCCAGGTGCCCCTGCATGGGAGAACTGCATGTAACTGCTTAGCAGTGTGCCTGGTCCGGAGTGGGTGCCAATCCTTACTATCACCGGCTTAATGGGTAATGATAGAAGGCTCTTGGCTTACGTCCTGCTTACAGCTCCTCAAATTCAGTTTATACTTAACAATATGAACTATAATAATATTAAACATAATCCAAATGAATTTTCAACACGAATAGAATAATACAAATATGATATTAGTACGAGTATAATGTAAATGTAAGTAAAATAGTATAACAGAAATGTTAATCATGAATTTAATGTAAATTCCTACCTTGCTACCAGTTAAAACTCAACTGGGTTATAATTTTTTATATTTAATGATAGGAAAGGCCACCTTTATAAACTTATTTTCCCTGCTCCCACTTTCCCCATCTCCGTATTTATATCTCATCCTTGAATACACGTATGAACTCTGTAACAATTTTTGCATAAACATGCTTCATGCAGAACACTGACATGGGATTTTGGTAAATGTGAGATTAAGCGTGCAATAATTGGAAAATGCAGTATAAAATAAAGTTAAACAAGTTTCTTGACCAGACGGTAAAGCTAAAATTAAAGGTGGTAGTGAAGAAACATCCTTAATATTCCCATGATCTTCTGGGTTTCCAAGAGGGAGATTTTGCGAGCAGTGTTTCCCAAACGTGATTGGACATATAAGTTAATTTTCATGGAGCATCTTCATGAAAAAAGTGCTCTAAGCCCTCCCCATTTTCTTCCCTAGTTTTCTGGGCCAACCCCAGGAGCCTCAACCCTATTCAAGCCCATATCAGCCACACACATGCCAGTGTTTTGATGCTCTCTGATAAATGTCACCTGGGCACAGACAGGATGGCATTGGTCCAAGAGGTGGGGCATCTGGTGATGTTCTGCTCATCCCCTCTGGTCTGCACACCAGGATGGTCACTGTGGAAGTCACTTCCCATCTCCCTGCTGCTTCCCTGGGTTCTGCTCCAGAGCTGTTCACATGTTTAAGAGACCCTTTGGAGAGAATGTCTTAATGCAATGCACTCACTGGGGGGCTCTTTCAGTGGGAGGGGAAACCAGCATTTTCAGAGCACAGCCTCTGGGCGTTCCTGCATTCTGACTCCTGGCAAGACAGACCCTGCCCAGGTAATCGGGACTCTGAGTGTTTCATTGGAGAGACAGTCAAAGTAAGGAGCAAAATTGCTCAAAGAGATGTGGTTTGGGTCTTGTCATACCGGATTGTAAAATTATCATTTCAGGAAAGATCCAGTATAAATAAAGACAGTATAAGTAGTCATTAAACTATGATATGAATAATGAGAAAAAAAGATTATAATTGTTCAAGCAGTGTGACTAAAATGTGAAAGAGGTCATTTACATATATTAAGCGATAGAGGCTAATGAGTTAAAAATCTACTTTAATTACCCAAGAAAACTTAATTTCCTTTTGCTCATCATCTATAAAGGGGAAAGATTTTCACAATAATACCTGTTTTTATTAATCCATTTTAGAGAACTGTAAAAATGTTATAAACAGGAATGAATTTTTTAGGTATATTCACTCAGAACGTGGAATATTACATTGCTTACAGGGTGTTTACAGCACCTAAAGTAGGAAATCATGTTAAATTTAAGTTAGCACCAAAGTCTCTTCTATAGTATCATGGATGGCTGTTATTAAAGTTGACAGAATAGAAACATGTATTTGTTATCTTGGCCCTTCATAAAATTAATGTTCTCCAAATATGTACTGACCACCTGCTGTACGCTGGATATTTTCTGGGGCTTAGATACACAACATTCAACAAAGCAGAGCAAAGTCCCAGGGCTCATGGGTCTTAACTCTAATGCAGGGAGCCGTATCCTGAACAATTGTGTAATTGAAATATATAGTATGTTACATGGTGCCCTGTGCTATGAAAAAGTATACATCACGGAAGGCGTAGAATGTTTTCAGCCTGGGGGATTCTGGATATATTTCAGCATCGGGATCAGTGGGCTTTACTCATTGAATAAATGTAAGATATGAGAAATGAGGAGCTAGTGGTGACTCCGAGGTTTTGGAGGTGGAGAGCATGTCCAAAGGACTACATTAGGGTTAATGACAGGTTGGAAGTGGGAATCAAGAGTTCATTTGTAGGCAGTGTAAATGCAAGCATCAGTCATACACCAAAGGCTGACGTCATGTGGGAAATGGATGTATACGTGGGAAGTCAAGAGCAAGGAGGAGGATGGAAGTGGAAATGTTGGAGTTGCCAGTCAGAAGATGAGGTCATCAATGAGGAAGAAGACCAAGAAGTGGGGCGCCTGGGGGGCTCAGTGGGTTAAGCCTCTGCCTTCGGCTCAGGTCGTGATCTCAGGGTCCTGGAATCGAGCCCCGCATCGGGCTCTCTGCTCGGTGGGGAGACTACTTCCCTTCCCCTCTCTCTGCCTGCCTCTCTGCCTACTCATGATCTCTCTGTGTCAAATAAATAAATAAAATCTTTAAAAAAAAAAAGAAGACCAAGAAGTGAAGAGATCAAAGAACTACATCTTGGTTACTCCAGGGTTTGGACACTGGGGAGATAAGAAGGACCATTAAGTACAGATCACGGAGGAGCAGATGAAAAACGTAAATGCAGGCGAGAACATAGGATGTTGGAGAGAGTTTTGGAGAAGTGTCTGTGATTGGTATGACCAAGTCCTGTGACCATGCGAGTAACTGATGGCAGAGGATGGAAGGAAGTCGATCAGAGGACAGGAGGCCAGGGACCCAGGAACCTGGGGTTTGGAAGGGTCGTTTATGAGGACAATGCAGCTGCCAAGAATCACATCAGGAACAGTGTGCGGAAATGTGACAGGGACCAGGTGCCAGGAGTGTCAAGGAGCAAGGCTGCATGAAATGAGAGGGCTGGAGAGCGATGAATTGATTTGTTATGCAGAGCCTCGGGTACAATAATATGAAGATGTATGATGCGGAGCTGGGGGTTTAGGGAAAGCAGCTGGAAATGATAGGAGCCACTGCCCAGGAACATGGTGGGTGTGCCTAAGACAGCAGGTGTCCCCTGGAGGGATGGGGAGAAGCACTGCCACAGGGAAGGCAGCCCCAGCTTTAGTGAGAAGCTGCAGGGGGCATTCAAAGAGGAGGGGGATGGTGGGGGCGGAGAGGTGGGGCAGTTCCTTGGGGTTGGGATGAGAATAAATTGAGATGAGGGTTGGAGAAGTACCAGGTACCTTGGGGGACACAGTGAGGTAAGTCTAGACTCAAGCCTGATAAATGTGCAGGACTTAAAGCCAGGATGGAAGGAAGGGTGAAGGCCGGAAGTTTCTAGAAATCTAGAGGTTCCTTTTTGGGATGAGTAAAGGGGTTGCTCAGGGCTCCATTACCTTGAACGTATGTATGTATGTTTAAAAAATATAATACACATCTATACTTTAAAACAATGTTAGGGCCCAATATACCAACATTTGAAATCATGATGTTGTGAATAAATTGTAATGATATTTGTGGGTTCACTTAGATCACATTTAATTATATTCTTGTAAAGATATGTCACAAGTTTTTGAAATCAGCACAGTGTTATATTAGTTTCAGGGTACAACATATTGAGTCAACAGTTCTATACGTTGCTCAGTGCTCACCACGATAAGTGTGGTCACCATCTGTCCCCAAACAACATTATCACTGTATTACAATATTCCCTGTGGTGTGCTTTTCATCTCCATGACTTATTTATTGTATAACTGGGAGTCTGTACCTCTTAATCCCCTTTTACAGATTTGAAGGCATAGTTCCTGCAAGATTTACAGTAAACACATAATGCCTGAATTCAGTAAGCTGTTTCAGAAACCATTTTGGGGCATCTGGGTGGCTCAGTCGGGTAAGCATCCGACTTTAGCTCAGGTCATGATCTCAGGGTCCTGGGATGGAGCCCAGCCCAGTAAAAAGCCTGCTTCTCCCTTTCCCTCTCCCTCTGCCCCTCCCCCTGTTCCTGCTCACTACTCACTAGCTCTCTCTTTCTCTCAAATAAATAGATATAATCATAAAGAAAATTTGAAGATTTTTTTTATCATTAGATTGAGAAATATCTTGACCAAAACAGTTAATGAACATTAGTCCTTCTAGCTTCAAAACAATGTTAATGCAGAGCTGATAAAGACGTCTTATCTTTGGGGCACCTGGGTGGCTCAGTGGGTTAAAGCCTCTGCCTTCATCTCGGGTCATGATCCCAGGGTCTTGGGATCAAGCCCCGCATCGGGCTCTCTGCTCAGCGGCAAGCCAGCCTACCCACCCCCACTCTCTCTGCCTGCCTCTCTGCCTACTTGTGATCTCTCTCTCTCTGTCAAATAAATAAATAAAATCTTAAAAAAAAAAGATGTCTTATCTTTAAGGTCTGTTTACTTTGTAAAAAGTCATTTCCTTAGCATCAGGTAGATCATATTGCAAACTCAGTGATGTATTAACTTTCAGATTTCAATGTAACAAGAGTATATTTCCATTTAAGAATCATCTGTTGTTAAAATGCTTCTGGAAGACAAACCTTAAACTATAACTGGAAATAAATCCATGAGGTTACTCTTCCACACCGTGCATATATGGTACAAAAGCTGGGCACCTGGTAAGCCCGTGTTTGGTCCAGTTCTCCTGCTGTTAAATCAACACTATCCTGAAAATGACCCAATGACCTTTTGAAAGCAGTTACTCATCAAGGCATTTCTTAAAATTCAAAAAAAAAAAGAAAGAAAGAAAGAAAGAAAAGAGACACCACCCTCTATCAGAGCTCTTAGAAATAAAATGTCCATTAAAAAATATGAAATAAAAGGCAAATTGGTCTGAACCAGGCTAAATTATGGGTTATATTAAATTTAAAGACTTTTAAGACTGGGGGTCAGTCTGGATTCTGGCCATGGCATTCAATTCTACCAGCTCCGATGGAAGTAGTTGCTGACGTGGCTGGCCCTCTGCCTTGCCCAAAAGGCATAGCGAGGGCAGTTTTGATTGACTTTGGTTGGACCTGCGATGCTGCTGAATCCAAGCATTTACTGGAACAAATAGGTAAGTTTGGATCCCCATGCACGGGCACGTGAGCGAGCGCGTGCACCCTGAGCTGTAGGCACAGCCTGAGAACACAGACACGCTGTGTGGGAAAGCACCGGCACGTGTAGACCACGTGAAACAGTTTTCAGTGGGACCCGGAGCTGAGAAATCCATTTGGATTGAATCTTGCTTATTGGAATTCACAGGACCAGAGAGCCGAAGCTTCTCCCAGGTTCCCGCATTTGCAGCTTCTTTCCTTCCAAGTGGCTTTGTCTATATGGCTTGTCTTTAGTCTGTAATTACTTCCATGCCCGTGGCTATACTTTGCTCAAATATAAATTATTATAGAACAGAAACCATGTTCTACTTTACTTTACTCATCCTTAAATCCCTATTTTGGCATGGTGGTAGAATACATAAGTTATTCATGCATATGTCCATCTACCTCCACTAGATGGTGTGGAGAACCAGTTTGGAAGAAAGGCTTACCAGCTTGGTTTAATGTCCTGGTATGGCGCATATAGGTGAGGGGTGAGGGGTAGGGCCAGTCTATTTCCCTTGAGACCTGATCAGGGTGGTATCAATTATCTTGGTGAATTTTTAGCCCAGGGTCTTTCCCTCCCCTTGGTAACTTGGGAAATTTATTTTAATAGCCTACGGAAAGCAGGAGTCATTTTTTTGGAGATAGACTCACCTTAAAGAAGATAAGAACCCAACATAAAGAACACATATGCCGATCTGTCACCTTACAATGTGACCTGGAATTGTCACACTCGTCTGTCCTACGTCAGTGGGTGGTCACATGTGGGAAGGCTGTATGATTTTTACAAGATGGCCAGGAAGGGACGCAGCTTATTCTTTAACAAATATTTCCGGAGCGCCTTTTCTAAAGAAGGACAAAAGGGTGTGAGATCGATGATGCTTTGGCAGCCGAACTGAAACTGAAGATCATGTATCCATGAAAAGCACATCATTGAATCGATTACCATCTAAAAATAATATTTCCAATGGAGTGGAGGATGAAAAGCAGCAAGAGAAAGGCCGAAAAACAACCAAACAAAAAATGTTTCCTCATGGGGGCAAATATCAGCAGTCTTCATGTGCCCAACCGTTGTTCCGGTGGAAGGTTCCAGACACTGTGGCCTAAATCCTAAAGTAAAGATCTAGGCAGGGGTGATGCTCTTGGCCCTTTGGCATTTCTAACTCGTTGCCGAGATGGTTTCTATTCGCAGAGTGTTCCCATCATCTGCACTAGACAGAGCACTCTTAGCACAAGGGGTCTGACGTAGTCCTCACGCTCACCTACACAGAGTTACTGTTCAGCAGCTAGAGAGAAACACAGGCCAACTGGAGTGTGTGGTGATTAGGTGACCACAGGACCACGGCGCGGCAGGGCCGGGACTCAGGGTCCCAGGCTGTGTGCCTAAGCCCGAAGACGTACGAAGCTGGAGCCTAGATTTTCTAGTCTGGAATATATAGAATTTGGAGGGGGGGGGTTCTTTTTAAGAAAAAGAGTACAAAGTCATGATTATGAAATAGAATATTTGAGAAAAGTTGCAGCAAATTACAAAATTTAAAATGCGAGGGGCCTCTGGGGGGGGTCAGTTGTTTAAGTGTCTGCCTTCGGCTCAGGTCATGATCCCAGGGTCCTGGGATCGAGTCCCGCATCGGGCTCTCTGCTCAGCGGGGAGCCTGCTTCCCTCCCTCTCCCTCTGCCTCCTCCTGCTTGTTTTCTCTTTCTCTCTGTCAAAGAAAATAAAATACGAGTAAGTAGCACACACGTCACAAAGAAAAGCACATGCGGAAAAAACAATATTTTGTTTAACTTCTTGATTCAAATGTACAGTGTTTATTCTTTTTCCTGAGATCTCTGGTGGCATTATTCTTTGACCACCTCTGTGTAAAAGCATATTTTAACAGTTTCATTAGAGAATGAAAGAGAATTCAGAGTTGTTTTATTTTGTTGTATTTTCCCCCCACCCTGGGATGGGAGATCAGATATAATTATTATTGACAGCTATAATGCATACACTAATCTTTCTGCTGGTCCATACTCTAGGAACACAGGAATTCTCATAAATTCTTTATATGTGGTTCTCATCAAAAAAAAAAAAAATTGCATGGAGCTTTAGAATTGTTTAGGCTGCCTTATCAAGGATATTCGTGACAAGAGAAACATTTTGTTTTAACCAGACATCAGTGGCTGGAGACCCCAAATCCTCAGCTTATGTTTTCCACACTTGATGACTAGAAGAATTTTCTATAAACTAACATCTTGTGTCGTTTCAAGATTATTTCTCCTTGGCCACCCACATACTTCCAATGTTAGGGTCTTTGCCCACATGCATGACCCTACACCCCCAAACCTTCCACCCTTATGGACAGAGGGCTAGAGAGTCAAACCCAGGAGGTGGGGTTAGTAATCCTGAAAGACTTCCCTGAATGGGAAATTAGTCTGAAAGCTAAATTTAGTCTTACACATTCACTTGGAAGGAGCTGTTGGGCTGCTCTCAATGTCTCACAGAGATATGACTGCAAACCATCTAAACTGATCCCACCCAAACCTAACTCGGTGGGATTCAATCCCCAAGAACGTCTCAGGAGCTGGGACTCCAAAGTCGCCCTGCCCAGGCCACTGACAGGAAAGGAGGGTGGCTGGGGGAGGAGGGGTCGGGTCTCTGGCATCAGTGGCCATGCCACCCCATGGCCAGCCTCTCCCAAGGGCCCCGAAGAGACCCAGCAAGGAGCATCCCTGGGCTTAAACCCTAGGATCTCGTCCCAAGTGAATTTCTGTGAGACTAAGTATAGCTTCAGACCACACCATGCCGTGAATAAAATTCAAACGGATAGAGCAGAGCAAGTGGGCGGGACAACCTCTGTGGCGGGTTCTCGGGGCGGGCGAACGTGTGGAAGGCTGGCCGGCAGCTTTTGCAGTGTAGACAGTCTCGTGGGTCCTGCTCCAGGAAGCCGGACTTCCACCAGGAGCCAGGAAAGGACCAGCAACGTCGCTGCCCCTCCCTCTACTGCAGACAGCTCTTCCATCCTCACTGATTTCCAGGGGAAGGGTTGCACAGTGGAAAAGTCAAATGGTCCGTCATGCGTTTTAAACACTGTACTGTGTCTCACGCTGCTTCCCTTCTAGCCATTTTTGTCATTCTCCGTAATAATACTAAATTTGGCTGTCTCTCTATTTGAGATAGGACATTTCTAAAGCTCTGAGAATGTGCAAGGCTCCTGGGAAGTCAGGACCCAGCCAGGATGGGAAATAAGCGTCTCAGGCTGTGCATGTAGTAGGTGCTCAGTAAATAATCTTCACTGGCATCTGGAGGAAGCTGTTCCACAATGCCCACCCCCAGAAAGTGCTTTGTAGCTTTGCTAATGAATCTGTGAACGGGGAGCTTGTTGTTTTTTTTTTTAATTTTTTAATTTCTTTTAAAGATTTTATTTATTTATTTGACAGACAGAGATCACAAGCAGGCAGAGAGACAGGCAGAGAGAGAGGAGGAAGCAGGCTCCCTGCTGAGCAGAGAGCCCGATGTGGGGCTCGATCCCAGGACCCTGAGATCATGACCTGAGCCGAAGGCAGAGGCTTTAACCCACTGAGCCACCCAGGCGCCCCGGGGAGCTTGTTTTTAATAAGAATGCCAGTTTCAATGACTTAACGGTCCCAAATTTCATGTATGAAGACTTTCAAGAGAAAGAGAAGCCCCTACCAGGTAGATTGTAGGGGAAAGATCTGTGTTGACCCATCGGGTTGATAAGTGAGAAATTCCGCCATCTGTTAGGATTCGTTTTGAGAACGGTAGCTGATGTCTCGGCAAGGACTTAAAAGGTGGGGGTTTACGGGTGTCTGAAGCTCCTAGTCCTCAACAGCTTCTGCACAGAGTGGAAGGTGGCAGAGGTTACCTCAGACACGCTGCACCTCGCGCCTTGCTGGGGTGGGGTTCGTGGCAGTGTGGGTCAGCCTCCTCCATCAGACCCGCTTGGAGACTGGCGTCAGGACATCAGCTGCTGGAGAAACATTGCCAGACGTGGTATTAGGAGCACGAAGGATTGCAAATCCCGCCCTTGATTGGTACTGACACTCCTACTAGCTATTTGATATTTCCAGAGAGATGCCAAGTAGGAAATTACCAACAGTCTGTGTGTAACCTACCGAAGGCTGTGAAAGTATATAAAAACCATGAAAGACTTTTAAGTGGGTGTAGGACAACCCTTTCAGTGCACTACACAATGTTTTAAAGAGTAAGCTTACATTTGTGGCAATTTATAACATGGAAAGCCATTAGAATATTGGCTGGAAAGTTTTTTTTTTAATCACAACAAAATCCCGTTATTACATTTTGTGGTTACAAACATTGTGTGATTAGTATGTAAGTTCTAGACAGAGGCCACTGTTAGAGATTTTCTTCATCTCTGTGTTCTGTGTTCTAAAAATGTGTTTTTATATAATGAGTAGAGTTATTACTTTGAAAATTTATTCATATCTGTTCCCTTAACTTGTATTGATGTAATTTCTAGCACAATTTGAGGATGAGTGATATATATGGTCTCTGTTTTATTGCAGAAATAATGAGTGTTAGACAAGCAGTGACTTCCCTCAAGGTTACACTGAAGGGCAGTGAATAATCTGTCACAGGACACATGTGCCTTAACTTCCAGATGCGCATGGTTTTCTTGATAAGTGCCCCTAATGTTTTCTTGTACTCAGTGAAATAATTTCCCTTTTTCACTTAAGAAGCCATTTTGAAGGTTTTCTGGGCAGATGATCTGCCGTGGACTATGCTTACATATTCATGATTCAAAAACAATAATTTAGTGCTTAAGAAATTTTGTGATAATTTGAATTTTTATTGCAGAGTAAACACCACACAAACATTATTCTTACAGCATTCATTTACTTTAAATTCAGACTATGTTGTCAGTATAGAAGTAGAAATTAAAAATATTTAACACAAACAGAGATAGTTTAAAAGAGAAACAGGTGACAGATGACAGCATCATAACTCAATACCCACTTCTGTGCCATTAGCAGAGACATGCATGACTCAACATTATTTACTTTTAAATTTCCAAAAGGTAACCAAAAATATTTATTTGTAGATTAATGACATAACTGGGGTATAGTTCACCATTTTCCAAGTGACAAGATTACAAAGGAATTCCTTTCAATTATTTTTGATCTATATTCATTTTATGTGTCTTTTTAAAAAGATTTTATTTATTTATTTGACAGAGACACACAACGAGAGAGGGGGAACACAAGCAGGGTGAGAGGGAGAAGTAGAACAGGCTCCCGGCTGAGCAGGGAGCCCAATGCGGGGCTCGATCCCAAGACCCTGGGATCATGACCTGAGCCGAAGGCAGATGCTTGACGACTGAGCCACCAAGAGGCCCCTTAAACAGTTACTTTTAACGCTCTTCTAGACATGCTACCTAATTAAAGACTGATTTTTGTCATGTTACTGTTTACTGTGTTAATGTATGTGCCTCCTTTGAAGTTAAACACACACACACACACACACACACACGAATTGTGTTTTCTTCTTCCACTTAGCATTTCGTTTTTTTACAAACGCTTCTACAGCACCTGCATTTGCAAGAGCTCATTTTCTCTGTACCAAGAGCCTTTGAGACATGTTTCAGTGGTGTTTGTCTTCCCTACACTTAGCACCTTTCCTGTTCCCCAGAAGGGGCTCTTCACCAAACATTCAGATAGAAGTATTAGGAGAATGGGGACAGCATTTGTCATTTTCTCCTGAAATCTTGGCTCCTCTTCGATTTTATTCCAGGTGGCTGGAG
Organism: Mellivora capensis; assembly: GCA_004024625.1. Taxonomy (NCBI): domain Eukaryota; kingdom Metazoa; phylum Chordata; class Mammalia; order Carnivora; family Mustelidae; genus Mellivora; species Mellivora capensis. The sequence goes on along the minus strand of PISX010001708.1, from coordinate 112,679 downwards.
CTCCTGGGCAGGAGAAAGTGTGGGCGTGATGGGCAGGGGCAGAGGTGGGTGAGAGGTAAGAAGTCGGTGTGTAAGAAGTCAGCAGGATAAGCTTGACATTATTGTTGGGCCGGAGAGAGCATGTTTTACTTTGTTTCCATTGTTGCTGAACATTTCTGGAGCCTGGCTTGGTGGACTTTGTATGGAGTCTTTTCTCTTAATTCCTCATGTAGACAACCCTTTTAGACACGAAGGATAACCAAGGGGCTGAGGTCAAGCAGTTGGAGACAGGTCCAACTTCTCCAACCACCTTGAAGTTTTGGGGAAGGAAAGTAGAGAGGAGATACAGCCAGTCTGGAGAAGACACTCAGCCAGGTGTGTAGGACTTCCTCTGGAGCTGGCAGAGAGGGGAAGGTTTGCATTAAACAATCCTCGCAGAAAACACGGTCTGGCACAGTTGAAGGCAATATGCCCATCGGGAGGGAAGAGTTTGGCTTGGCTCCTCCAAATCCTCCCTTTCTTAAATTCTTGCACCTTGAGTTAAGAATCAGTGATCTGCCCTAGGAATGCTGGGATGGGGACAGAATGGCCCCATAGGCAAGGTGGGATGGGCCGTGTGGTCCCGGGGAAGCACAGAGGACCAGGTGGAAATTCACAGTGTTCTCAAGTCCATTCAGAAACCAAGGTGAAGCTGAGTCAGCAGGGAGATACTAATGGATCTCAGCTGAGCAGGGAAAAATGTAGAACTGGGGATTGGCTGTTACCCAAAGCTGATAGCAACCGTGGATTCCAGCCAAATGCCGGAGGGAATAAGTAAGGGGAAGGAGAACTCCTGCCGCTCTCACAGGATTTCCTAGCCCCGGGGTCACATACAGCTTCCCCACAGCTACGCTACTGAGTGTCCCGAAGCCCCATTGGACCGAAGTAGCAAGTTTGGGCTGAAGGAAAACCCGAAACCTCTCCAGCTCTCCTCTGATCTAACCTCAAAAATAAGGAAACCTGAACAACTTTCCTCTAACTGAACATGCAAGATCCTTTATAAATGACCACTTGGAACAAATGTTTGTTTCCTAAGTGGGAGTCGGATACCTGAAACAGATACCTACATTCTCTGCATAATTCAAAATGCAGAAGGGTAAACATTGTTGCCCTGCATTATATAGGGCAGTTTTCACATTAAGTTTTCACTTATTAAAAAAGAAAAAACAGATTACCATTTCTCTTTAGAACCATGGGTACCTTTTCTGATAAGTACATAATACATATTTATAGATCTAATAGTACTTTAGGTAGTTCTCAGTGTAACACTTGTAACATCCCTTGGAAACTTCATCTCCAGTGTTTTCTGAGGAGGTTGGGAAATTTGTTTTGGGGTGTAAGCAACTGTAGAACTTTTGTCCTTCATTGGTGAGTTCCTTGAGAACAGCCCTCCCATTTTGCTACCTAGCACACTGGCCTTCACATATTCTGTGCTTAGCCCTCAGATGCAGTCAATATATTACAATTTTGCTAGGAGATTTAAAAAGGAAAGTTATGTTTCATATGTTTTGTGTTTGTTTTATGCGGTGTATCTGGATGCAGATCTCTCGTAATTCTACAAAGGATCCTGAATATCTTAAGAAAATAGGACATAGGTAGATGCCCACTTAAGATCTGAAGCTCATTGTCTTTCTAAGATGATTGACGTTATTGGGAAACATGGATTGGGGATTGTGTCTGAGGTCAGGCCTAGAGTTCCAACCTCTTGGTTGCTTATGTATGTGGGAGGCTGAGTCGGTGTCAACATCTTGTCATCACTGATAGACTCAGATGATGACACTCTACCTACCTTGTCAACTGAAGACGCTGACCGGAGTGGTGTTTCTCTGTTTTATGCTTGCGTATTCGTGTCCAAGTCAGATTGGCTTTCTGGATGGTTGACCTTGGCTTACGTCTGTGTGGGTATCGCTAGGATTGCAATATAACCACATACCAGATAGTTATAAACCTGCATTGTAGGTTCTACATATTTTCTTCTAAAATGGGTGATTTCATAACCGTAAGTGAATTTCTATTTCAATTCTTTGGACTTTCATTTTAGAAGAAGATAATTTTGCTTTTTCTATCACCCTATGTTCTTCATCTTCCTGCCTTTTCTAAAGAAACTAATTAAAACCAATCTTCTTTTTTTTTTTTTCTCATCACCTATTTTTTTCATAGCAAAATGCATTCCAGTTTTCTTGGAAGCAAATCTCACAAGTGTTCACCTGGTTCCTCAATTTTCCTTTGGCTCGGCAATGGTTGATATCATTGAACACCTTCTTTCAAAAAGTTTATAGTCTCTGGCTTTCTTTTATTGGGAGGAATTTGAATATCATTGTATCTCTATGATATTTTTTTCATTTAGTTTTTGGTGGTTTCTGCTTATGTTACCTTTCCTGAAATGTAAACAGCCCCCAGAGCAAAATGTCAGTCGTCACCTGTATGCAAATAATTCCTAAATTCACATCCCCCAACCAATCTGTCATGTGTTACAACTCCCTGTTGCTGTATCACAAATGACTGTAAGACTTCATACTTTACCAAAAAAAAAAAAAAAAAAAAGCCCCGTCGGTTTCAATCCCGTGGGTCCGGGTGTGAACTCCACTTGCCATCGGCTGGGTCTTCTTGGTATCACGCCGGCAGCTGTAGCTGTGCAGGGGGTTAGGGGGGGCAGGGTTGGCTCAGGTGACCTCAGTCATGTGTTCAGAAGTTGGTGCTGACGGTTGACTCAGTCTCTCTTTCTGCATGATCTTGACACCAGCTCTGTGTCCTGCTCTTCTTTAAGCCAGTCTCAGGGTTCCAAGAGCCCTGAGCAGAAGCTGGTGGGAAGAAACAACACCACTCCAATGACAGCAAACAGAGGTCATTTATTCAGTTTCCTACAGCAAGGGAGCCGGCTGCCATCATTGTGTTTGGCAGATCCTTGGGGGATGGACGGGGGTGGGAAAGCTTTACAGAAGATAAAAGGAAAGGCACTAGGTATGTTCTAACTGTATAGGTTGTTGGCTTTCTTTCTTTCTTTCCTTCCTTCTTTCCCATTTTCCATCAGTGCTACATTAATCCAGGCCTGGAATTAGACTAAATTATTACAATAGCTCTCTTTTTACATTTAAGCAACATGTTATTTACTGAGTTCCATTCTATATGGATACAAGGTTGGCAAGATGAAAATCAAAGCCTTGGAGAATCAGTGTTTTTAGCCCGTAGAGCTTTAAAGCCCCTCCTCCACCAACCGTCAGCTCTTCACACTTGCTGATTTGGTCCAGATTCATTTAACAAAGCACAACTCTCCTTCAAACGCTCATGTGCAATGACAGATGGGAGTGCCACCTTATTTTTCTTAAGAGAAAATAAAAATTACGTGGTTTATGACCAGTGCTCTTAAAACTCATGCTTTGCAGCAAAACTGTGTTCACAACTCTTAATGTTCTGAAGATTTTTGGCCTTTGCAAATATATGACTTCTTTCTCATCTGTGCTTCATATTTGTGGAAACTTCTCCGTGTGATAATCTTCAACACACCATGCATTAGCTTCTAATCATGTTTGAATATCTATTCAGTCCATTGTATTCTCTGGATAACCAGCCTCATTTTACCTTTCCTTTGCTTTGGTATATACTATAAGCTGCGGGTAAATATTATATTGTGTATTATTTGTCACTTGCATTCACATATAAGTATGCTAATATCTATCGGTGTATATACTATGTTCTTTCTTTTATATATATATTATTCTCTGTTTAATATCTGTACTGCAGGAAAGATAGAGAATAATTTGAATAATAAACAATAAGCAGAGTTTGTAAATATTCTAAAGCCTTATCAGGGCAGAGATACTAAACAACTATAAGCTTTGTTAGAAAAGTCATTAAGTCTGTCATAGAAAAGTCGTAAGAACATAAACTGTATGGTCCATGACTTCTACACAAGCCAAGTGTATACAAAGGAACAAAGAGAATATTGTTTCAGTAGAAAAAAAATAAGAATTAAAATAAAAGGAAAAAGATAAAAGAAACAGAAAACAAGATGTTGAGTCACATGATTCATTTTTATTTTCAATCAAAAGCAATGTTAATAGACTAAACCCCACTGGATAAAATGACAAAATGCAGCTACTCCCTTAACACAAGGGGCAGTGAAAAGAGGATGGCAAGTTAAGAGTTAAGATAAAGTCAAGGAAAATATACTAGCTGAAAGCAAGTAGGTTCAGAAATGCCCTAACATGACAACACAGAACTTTAGCAAAATACATTAATAAAAGTGTAGAAGTTGTACATCAGGATGAAAAGATCAGTCTACTAAATGATGTAAACGTCATAAACTTGTATTCCCCTAACAACATAGCTTTGAAATAGATATAGCATATATAGTGTTAGCTAGCAGAAAAATTAGGAGAAATTGACAGTTCTGACGTGAGACATTAAAACATCTATTATCAGAAACTTGTAAATAAAGCAGACAAAACTTATTCAAGTTAGAAGCCCTGGATAACAATTAACAGTCTTGCTTTAATGAATTTTTTGCTCAGAATATACAGAATGTACATTATTTTCAAAAACATGGATGGGACATTTTAAAACCTAAATGCTTTCACAAAGGAAATGTCAACATCATCCTTGATATCACACAACCTCTGACGTTCTCGTTAAATTATAAATCATTAGAAATATACTAGAAACAAAACAAAGAAATTTTATACAGTTGAATATTAGGAACATTAGATTTTCATTGCACATTACCCCCAAATGAATTCCAGGTGGATAAAAATCCCAAACATGAAGAATAAATTTTAAATAATTACTTATTTTATTTATTTATATTAATATATAATTAAACAAATATATAATAAAAAATAAATATATTTATAATAAATAATTTTATTTAAATTAATAAAGATTAATTTTTATCAGTTATTTTATTATTTTTATTTTAATTTTTAAATGATTATTTATTATTTAATTTATTATTTAATTTGTTTAATTATTTTAAATAATTATTTATTATTATTTTTATTTATTATTATTAATTAAAATTAATAAACATAAAAATAAAATAATATATAATTAAATTTATTTATATTAATATATGAGTAATTAAATGATTACCTATATTATTATAATGCATTAATATATGTAACTTATTACATATAGCGTAGTATATAATTGTATATTACATATTTATACCTTGGGTGCAGAAAATTGGGGGGAATGGAAAATGGTGGAATATTATTCAATGAAGTTATAAAAATGTGCACACATAATAGAAAGACTGGAAAATTTGAGTAGTACATTGAAATTTTAAAAAACAAGTCAGAAGATTATATGAAATAGAGAATATGAAGAAGATAGATCATGCCCTGTGAGCTTCTGTTTGCAACATGTTGTCAATTCTCTATAACCCTCTGTGTAAGACTGAGTAGCGTATATGCACAGTCATACACATGTACACATATACATGTATATATAATGTAAAGAGCTACAAGTCAGTGAGAGAAAGAGATCACAATCTAATATAAAAATGAATAAAGAACAAGGCATGAGACAGGGAGCCTGATGAGTAGAAAAATATGGCTAGCCTTGACAGACTCAGAAAATTCAAATTAAAAAACAATGAGGTAACATTTAATTGACATTAAATTGGCAAGCTTTGACTAACTGTCTAAAAAATGGAATCCCAAATGTTTAGGACAATGTGTGGAAGGGGTAAGTCCCAAATCGATGATGGGAATGTAAATTAGTAGAGCAACTTTGGAAAGCGAATTCGCCCTGTTACCATTACACGTTTGTACCCAATGCGCCGGAGCTGTTCACACACGTTCTAAGACATGGACAGGATCGTTTATTCCAGAACTCTTTGTAATAGTGGGAAATTGGAAACAGCCCACGTGCCTGTCACTAGGGCGTAGATCTGTAAGTTCTATAATATTCACATACACACCATGCTTTCCAGCGGTTCAGACAAAGTGTTGACTAGCTCTCAGTGTTAAGTAGATTTCAAACAACAAAAGAGGAAGGGGCAGAATGAGATATGTGTGACTACTTTCACAAATTTAGAATATGAATTTACGAGTCAAATTATAAACACTTAGGATGTGTTTACAACAAATTAGCGATAGAGATATAACTGCAACTTTATTGTTATTAGAGAGGGAAGAAAATAGGCTTTGAGTTGACTTGAAATAATTATTTCTTTAAAAAATCATCTGATGCTCTTTTGATAAAATGTTAACATTTTAAATTTCTCCTTACGAGTACTTGGGTGACATGATGCCCTTCACATTTTTTTTTACTAAATGTCTAAGAAGAAAAAAACTATGTAAATAATGTTTTTATTTTTATCTTAGAACCATTTTCTGTGCCTCCTTTGTTTTAATTCCAGGGACTGTATTGACTAATTTTCACGTACTTCTTCCAGATAAGGGTGTGAGGAACATTGGGAGATGGAGAGGAGAAGGGAGCTGGGGGGAAATCCGAGGGGGAGATGAGCCATGAGAAACTGTGGCCTCCGAGAAACAAACTGAGGGTTTTGGAGGGGCGGGGGATTGGGAGGGCCTGGTGGTGGGTACTAAGGAGGCACGTATTGCATGGAGCACTGGGTGTGGTGCATAAACAATTCTGGAACACTGAAAAAATAAAATTAAATTAAAAAAAAAAAGAATGTGGGGAACACAACCAGATGAGAATCATAAGGGTAAAATAAAGGTATATGATAGTGTTTTCAAATTCTTGGAGTTCTATATTCTTCATTTATGTTCAGGACAGAATGTGTCGACAGAAATAGTCTGCTCCCTCCAAAAAAGAAGTTGGCCAGGTGATGCTGTTATTTTTGTATCTTAGCTCAGTGAAAAATTTTATAATGAACACATGTGTTTTAGTCTTTATCACCTGTCCAAGCTTTCCCTGGAAACATTCCAGTGATGTAGGATAAGGGAGGAAAGACGATGCACACTGGGATATCTAAGCCAAGAGTGTGCTGTCTCCTCTCTGACCTAGGGGTCTGCGAGTTCCATGACGAAGAAAGGGGGTGCATTAAGGTCGGTGAGAGGAGAGATTCTGGGACGGCCATGGGTTTTGGAAACTGTGATGACTTTGAACAAACCCCAATCAATGAGGAAAGATGGAAAGAGTCATCCTTGCCACCTTCCAGGCTTTAAATGGTTCTCATGGCCCAGAGAAGTTGGGCTTGAGCCAGGCTGGTTCCAGGTGTAAAGGAAAGAAAAGGCATAAACATACAGAAAGGCAGATTTTTGACCCATTAGCAGAAAGGCCTCTTTACTGATTCAGTTGTGCACAGACCCTGGAGCTTGGTGTGAGTGGATTTGGACTTGGTATCTCTGAGAGGCCCTCCTATTCTCAGATGCTAAACTTTTAATTTTCCAAGTGTAAAATCCACGGCTGTTCCCTGGGAATCGTGTCGTGTACTTTGGGTGATCCTGGCGGATTCGCTTCTGAAGGGCAGTGAGGAGGCTCTGCTGACGCTGTCGTTCGCCACCATGCGCTTGGACCCACAAACTTGCTGAAGCATGGGAAGCCCCTCTTCGTGTTCATTCCTGTGAGCCTGCGGATTACCATTTGAAATAAGTTGAGTGAATATGTCCATTTTAATTGCAAGTACTGGTGCCTCAAGGCTGCCTCCTTGGGAGCTCCCTTCGTTGCTGGAGCTTTTCATCTTGATTTATTATAACTGTTTATATTAAATCCTCAAGGAATATGATTAAACATCTAATATTTTTAAACCGTTTTGGATTTGTAAGTCTCTTCTGCATGTTGTAAAGGACAAGCTCATGTGGAAAAGATCTTCAGTGAACAATGGTGCGGATATCATGCTAAAATAGGCAAATTTCCTACCCAGTTATGTAGATCAAATATACCTTCACATTTGGCTTTGAATCATGACTTGACAACTGTGAAATATTTTGAATTATTACTTAGGAAAAACCAGAGAAAAAATTTGTACCATTGGATATGGCAAATATAGGATTTATTACACATTTTTAAAAAGACTCCGTATCAAACATTATAGTTAGTCGATTTTAAAATAATCCCACTCCCACAGTTTGAGTAAGAGTTGAAATTTACATTCCTTAAATTTGTTTAGAAAATGTGGTTAACACCCTGATACCTCCAATCCACCAGATGGCATTCTGTTAGCTCATATTCCAAATTAAGAACTTCCCTTCAGTCTGTTTTATGAAAAGCTCTAGTTTATTCTAAACCCAGCTATTGCCTTTTTAATTATTTTCATTTTATTTTTTTTATCCAGATATACCACCAGCATCTTAAATAGTCTATTTCAAATGAAGCCCATCATGGCTACTCCACTCATACAAATAATATAAATCATCACACATTACTCTTCATGATTTTCTTTTTCTTTTAGCAATAACACATGCCTGGAAGATTATTTTTACCATTAATGATACCATCTGGGCTTGGAAATTTGGTGCTATCTTTTTTTCCTTAAATCGCAAGAACAGAAGATTCGTTTTTTCCATCCCTTCAGTCAAGCTTACTGTTTTTACCCTAATGAAAGCCTCCATTAACACTTTCTTCCGAACTATCTCTCCATCTGTACCCATTGTCTGCAGTATATTCTACAAGAAAACTGGCAGGGTAGTCTTCCCAAGACTAAACACCTGTGTGATTTACCATGGTCTCCCCGATAAAAGTAAACCATGTGCCTGCCGTGGTAGGTCTTTCTCTACTCTGGGTCCTCTTTGCCCTTCCACACTCGTCTATGAACTCTCCCACAGAGGTCAACAACCAGTAGGAAGAAGATTCTCTGTTGGACATTTGGATGCAGGATGGATTTGATGGAGACGTAAAAATGCTAGACATTGGAGTGGAGGGAAAACAATGGCGAGTAAAGGAAGCATTCCCAGTTCCTGGGCAGAAATCGAGAATCTCCTTGAGGCGGGAGAGCAGCCAATATGATAATAAGGTACCATAGGGAGGGCAAGTCAGAGCAGATTCGCAGGGAGCCAGCGGCGAGACCAGAACTGGAGGAAGCTTTATGATCAAAGGACACAAAGAAGGAAACGGAGAAAATCAGCCAACAGGGAAGAAGGTGTGGCGGGGTGGGGACTCCGGGTCTCCAAAGGCACAGATCTGTTTAGGGTCATAGATACCAGCTGGGAAATGGGCTGATTGCATTGTTGAGACCGTTCTGTCCTTTGCAGGGTGGGTGGGTTCGGGGTAGGGGGATCTGGACACCGTGTTTGTGATTTAGGGATAATAGGAAAACAACCCAACGAACAGAGCAAACACACGCTGAGCCGCTGAAGTGTCCCTGACAAATGTTTCAAAAGCGCCAACGGTGCACTGTTGAGAGCCATGTCCATAAAGAATGTTTGCCCCAGAGTATGATATTAATGAACGCTTAGGTGAGGATCTACAGTGGACTTAGGAAAAGGTTTACTTTTTAAAGTTCTGTAATTTCACTGTTAGGATTTTCAGGTTCCACTTTGGTAAATACTGGGTGTGTTGACATTTGACCTTGGGGGAGATTGGTGATTTATCTTCGTAATGGAAATCATTTTATCCACACATGCTCTGTTTCTCATAGGGTATGGTTTTTACTAGGTTTCCCTCACTCTAACGATTTGGTTTCTCAATTTGGGATGTTTCGGTGAACATCGAAGTATGGCAATGGCTCACAAACAGTGCCCTCCAGCAAACGTCTATTAGATACCCCATGTTTAGGGACCCTCTGTTGGGATCTGAGGTTCATAAATGTTTCTGGTTTGAGCACTCTGCCAGAGTCCTGGCATTTAGTCTCTTGGAATAACATAATAGAGGACAGATTACTCTATTTTTTAAAATTATTTATTGATTTAAGAGACATAGGGGAGGTAAGAAGCTGAGGGAGAAAGACAAGCAGACTCCATGTAGAGCACAGAGCCAGACCCGGGGCTCAATCTCACGACCACGAGATGATGACCTGAGCCGAAATCAAGAGTTGGATGCTTAAATGACGGAGCCCCCCTGGTATCCCTGCCCTGCTCTGTATAATACCCGGTTGCCCCTCCTCTCCTCTATGTGGTGTTAGGAACAACTGCTGAATTTAGGGCGCCCAGGTAAGCTTCATGAGAGGGAGGACATGCGTGTCTTCAGGGAAGCTCCCGACATTCTGAATCACACTTTCCATGAGTGCATAAAAAGAATTCTTTCAACATGAGCTATTTTTCACGGACTCAGAGATTCTGCACACCTGTGCCCTGTTCTTTTCTTCCCCTGACCCCAGGGCCTTGGGCTCGGTAGACTGTGGTGCTTAGAATCGTGTTCCATGCCCTCTGTTAACTCACAGGTCAGACCAACACCCTTGAACAATGTGGGTGTTAGCGGCACCGGCCCTCGTGTAGTGCACAGTTCACATAGGACCTTTGGCCCCCCCGAAACTCAGCCGGTGTACTAATAGCCTCCTGTTGACCAGAAGCCTTACCGATAACATCAACAGTTAACACACATTTTGTATGCTGTGTTATGTATATGATAGATATGTCATATGCCGCATGGTTACATAAAGTAAGCTGGAGAAAGGAAACTTATTAAGAAAATCAAAATAAAGAGAAATACATTTACAATAGTGTATGTATCAAAAAAAATTCTGCACATAAATGGACCCTGTAGTTCAAACCTCTGTTGTTCAAGGGTCGATTGTAATTTGAATTATATAGCCCCACGCATCGTCTGGAGTTAAGCTGAAATATTATGAAACAAATCATCAGGTTGTGAACATTAACACACATGGAAATACAGAATAGAGGAAGGTAGTATTGTTTAATACAGCTGTCGGTCCAGAATATTCCCTTAGTTCACACCAAAGCCACTGATGTGCACCTAGATGCTGGTACCTCTCAGTTCTTTCGGCAAGCCTTTCTATACGCCATCTAGATGATACAGTGAGTGTGTACTTTCCCACTTAATCCCAGTGTTAATCTTGCAGTTGAAGAGTTCTGAGCCCAGAGTTCCTCCCAGACCAAAAGTGGTAGGTGGTCCTGAGGATTCTCTGAGATCATTTTAAAGCATCTGGAACTTAGGAGTAGGTAGTTTCTTCTTTCTGTGAGACACAGAAAGTTAATGGATCCAGTAGTGTGAAAGCATAAAAAATAGTGAATTCAAACCAATTTCATTTGCATGATGTGTGCTAAAAGTTGATGTGGAAATTTGGTTTTTTCTACACTTAAAAACAATGGTATACATCCTTCTTTAGCCTTAATGGCTATCCGAGTCTCTCAAGGGATTTATACTCAAAGGGGTATTTATTATAACTCTTCAACAGAGCTTAAACGATGAGTTGGAAGCAGAGAGCATAGGTGTGAGTGGAGAGTTAAGGGTCTTGACTGTAGCCTAATGAGGTCCGCCCCAGGGTAGGCCAGTGTAACTACACCCTGCTTTCTAGAGAAAAATACTCAATATCCCTTACTGCTGTTAGGTCAGTAACCTTTATGTCTTTGGTAATGTTTGTTTAATGGACTTGAGTTTCCCTTTGAAGGAAATCTTTCATTGTGCCCAGTGATATAATAGCACCATGCAAGAAATTCATACATTGCTTTGTCCAATATGTCTTTAGTTGACTAATGTTTCTTCTGTATTAATTATGTTGTTATCTGTCAGCAAGAACATAAGGAGTCTGAAGTCCTGGTTTTGGTGTCAGAGAGAAGAAATTCAAATCCCACCTATACCACCTTCTTGAGGGACCCCAAAAGACAAGTTCTTTTATTTCCTACAGTCTCACCTAGTAGAATATTCCTATACATATTTACATCTTTTTTTTTTCCTTCCATGTGATGACCATGTGATGACCACAGTCTTGTACACCCTATAAGAACACTCCCAGGGTTGGCCAGGGAGCGACAGGGTAAGACTGAGCGTTGGTGAGCAGGAGATGGAAAACACGAGATCACCAGCCCACTGGAGAGAGACCAACCAGAAAAAAATTCACCTTCAAGCCTGACGTCCATGCATGATGGTGTCAGCTTTGGGAGTGTCAACATGTTACCATCTTGCACATCCACAGTACAGTTATCAAAACATTCATGTTGACACATTATTACTACCTAAATCCTGAGATTTCTCCCATTTTCCTGCGTCACCTTTCAGTTCCAGTTTGCATCATGGTCCCAAAGTGACAGTAAACCATCAGCTCTCCTTGCCCCCCCCCCCCATGTGTGGCGGTCCTCTGTTTTTCCTTGTCTGTTATGACCTTGACAATTTTGAAGATTACTGATCACCTTTGTAGCATGTCTCTCCATTTGGATCTGTCCAGTGTTTTCTCATGGTTGAATTACGTATTTTTGGCCAGAGTACCACAGAAGTGATCAGTTCTTTCCACGGGCACATGATGTCAATATGGCTTTTCACCGTTGAAGTTGACATCGCCTACTTGATTGAGTTGGGGTTTCCCAACTCAATCCTGGAGGGGGACTCCACTGTAAAGTTACCATTGTTTCTCTTTAAAATTAATGAGTCTCTAGGTGACTGCGTGGCTCACTTGTCAAGCGTCTGTCTTGGGCTCAGGGTCCTGGGATCAAGTCCCGCGCTGGGCTCCCTGCTCCGCAGGAAGCCTGCCTCTCCCTCTTTCCCTGCTTGTGTTCCCTTTCTTGCTGTCTCTCTGTCTCTCTGTCAAATAAATAAATAAATCTTAAAAAAAATAAAATTAATGAGCCTCTTGAGAGAGAGACTCTATTGCCATCCACATGGCCTAATTGTCTACAACCTTTTTTTCTTACCATGTTTTTGACCAAAGGTATTTAAAACCTATTGAAGAAAAGTGTCAAGTTGAAAGAAGGAATAGTTACATTGTGGTGACTGATGTATGTTAGAAGAGAAAGAATAGGTGTGTGTGTGTATGTGTGTGAGAGAGAGAAGAAGAGGAAGGGGAATAATTCTCTCAGAAATTTCTCTAAATCACACTATGTTTATTCTTATGTTTTAGATCAACTTGTATGCAAATGATGAAGCTAATTTCTCAGGGCTGTATTGCACCTATGTTAATTAGATGTCTAATGCTTAATTCAGCACCTAGTAATTCATAACAACTAAATACCCTGCATGGCTTACATAGCATAGAGGTTTTAGAACAATTTATTTTCGAATGTTAATAGAGTTCAAAGAGGAATTAAAAAAAAAAGACCTCACTGGTCTGTACAGAGGCAGTTAATCTGTTGGAATCTGATTAGAATCACACAGAACCTCAAGCACACATGGTCAGTAAAAATGTGTGACACACGCGATATGCCATCGGTAAAACTGGGCTTCTGGCTTTGACAGGTCCTTCACCAGCAGAGCTCCAATCAGATGCACATTAGGAGTTACAATTGCTTATAGTTTAGAGAGAACAAAAACAAGGGATTTCCAAATGTATTTAAATATCGTCGAAAGCACCAGAAGTCTATCATTTGCCCTAACCAATATTGTGAGAGTCCTGCATAAGTACCGTTCTATCAAAGTATTATACAGAGAAGCTCATGATCACTTGCTGACTTCATCTAGGCCCTCGCCACAGTTAGAGAAGGGCACTAATTAGGGCAAATGTGTTCATTCACACAAAAGGATCATTTGGTAGAACTGAGATTTTAAAAGGTGCCAAACTCTATAGGGTCATGGTTTCTGTGAGCAGCCTGAGAAATGTTATGAATTCCAATTATGTCATAGATGAACATTTTAAAAGCTTAGCAAAAGCACTTAAATATTTAGCTAACCAGTAACTTTCTAAATCATCTCACCCAAGCTCCTCGTTTTACAGAAGGTAAAGCGGAGGCACTGAGAAGTTACCTGGCCTGTCCCCAAGGTTGTGCCTCAGTTACGGATCAGCATTGTATCAGTTTTCCTGGAGTCTGACCTTCCAGTACTTTAAAAATAAACCCAAGTCGATATCTTAGAGATGGGGGTTAACACTCACATCACACAGCAAAACAAAATAGGTCCCAAATCTTTAAAATACAGTCATTAAAAGGGAAGTCAAAGAAGGTTCCAGCATGCCCTCCTCTTCACATCCAGCCCCTGCCCTGTCCCCCTGAACCTCTCCGTCCACCAGCTTTTGGACGCCTTCAACACCGCCTCCTCCCTTCCCTCCTTCTGACCCCGGAGGTGAGAGCGGCTTTCTATAGTTACTGAGCTCTGATGAATTCTCTCCCCCCTTTGCTCTCTCAGCTCTTCCACAGACATGTAAGCAATTCCATGCATTAAAACTCCATGTTTAAAACTCATAAAATGCAAAATAAAAGAAAAATGGCTCTCCATCAAAATTCACAAGGATGCAGAATTAAATGCTTAAAAGCCATGGACCCGATGATAGAGGAGAAAGCTTGGAAGTGAATCACGTCCGCCCTGTTCATCGCTCGGCCCCTGTAACTGCGACACCTTCCTGCCTTGTGGGTGCTCGGAAACCGTATGCTGGGTGAAGCGGGGGTTCACTCAACTGGTCGTAGGAAAATCTACTACAGCAGCACATGAGCAGCCTTAGTGTCAAGTAGGTGTGGAAGTGTGTGACACCCAAACTCTTACAAATGAGAAATGGTGCTGGTGGGTAAGGACATCAGCATTCTGATCGAATGAGAAAACACTGCTGCATAGAAGACTTATTGAAACTACCCCAACATCATGAATCACAGCGCAAGTTACAACCAAGTTTGCAACGATTTCAAATTCCATATACTAAGGACGGTGTGTGGGCACCCGCCGAGTCGGACACTGTCAAGTGGGGATACAAATGGCGAAAGCGTTTTCAACCAGAAGAGAACATTATCCATGGTGCCCCGGAGAAGTATCAGACCACCCAACGCAGTGGGATAGCAACAACAAATAGGCAGATATATGACATAGTATAATGTAACATAAAAGTTATTAGATATGTAACAGAGCAAATGATAGCTCACTCACATACAGAATTTTTTTAAGGATGCTTTGACAGAGTTAGAAGAAAATATGTTGAAGTAGGGGTTATGAAGGGCTATTAACAGTAGGTATTTCAAGGAGTTGGGATTACAGCTAATTTTTATTTCTTTGTTCAAAGTCCTCCGACTTCTAAATTTTCTGTAGTGGCCACAGGTCTTCTTCTGTCTTTCTTTTTTTTCTTCCCTTCAGAGAAAATGATACCAGGATATTCATTGTCACATGTGGAAAAATGACACGATAGATGGTTGACAAAAAGAGCCCAGTAAAAATAAATTCTTTTGCTATGACTGTTAAGCGTACTTTATGTTACAGCATAAATTCAAAAGCGTATTTCCATTTCTTTTGATAAAGAAAAGTGCTACATAGTTAGGAGGCATTAAATTATGGAAATGGGCCTCTCTAGCTTCACAACAGATCTCAGGACTGGAGGGCAGGCACTTTCTACCACCGATGAGCCTTTGCTGCTCTGACACCTTGGAGTAATCCGGGGCAGCGAGGCCTCCGGGCCACCCCCCCCGCCCCCCGCCCTTCACAGGTCCCTGCAGAGTCAGGATCCAGATGGCATTTTCCCTGAGTTCAGATGGGCAGCTGAGTTTCACCTATCTTTTCTTCAGATAACTGTGAATGCTATTTTGATTTATAAAAAAATAAAATGATTTAAAATGCAAGAAGGTGGCAGAGAGAGGCCAGACGGGCAATAAATAAACTCTAGGGATTTGGAGTCCATAGCACCAGTGTAGCTAGGCACAGAAAGGGGTTGATGACGAGGAATCATCTGACACAGTTATGGAGTCCAAGAAGTCCCGCCATCTGACCTGCCAGCTAGAAGCCGGGGGCTTGGGGGTGCAGCTCCAGCCCAAACGGGAAGGCTTGAGAACCAGGAGCTCCGATGTCGGGGGCAGAAGATGGCCGTCCCAGCTCAAGCAGAAAGAGTGAACTCCCCTCCCTTCCCCTTTCTGTTCCATCCCGGCCCCCGGTGGGTCGGATGATGCCCACCTGCCCCGGGGAGCGTCGTCTTCCCTCAGTTGCAGACCCTCAGAAACATCCTCGCTGACATGCCCGGGAAGAGTGTTTTATCAGCTCTCTGGGCCTCCCTGAGCCAGTCAAGCTGACACATAAAATTCGCCATCACTGTAGTGACAGAGATAATGCCTCAGAGACAGTGCAGGGAGACAGGAGGGGACCTGGGTGGTGAACGTGGATGCAGCGTGTCTTTCTGCTCTGCCCTTCACTTTTGCCTCCATCCCTGGGCTTCCGGTGTCCTTCCTACCCGTCCTTCCCCCTGCCCTGCCCCACGGCCGCTGTCCTGTGCGGTTCAGCCAGTGACCCACAGGCCTCCAGTGCAGCTGCCAGTTGGAGGCTAGTCCCACTAAGATGCTGGCTACCGTGTTTTAGGATAAAAACTTTTATTCCAACGGTCCTGGGGATTTGGCAGTCAAGGAGAGGGGCTGAGTTGGTTTCTAGAAGCACAGCAACAGTACCAGTTCATGCCTGTTATGATGAAAAATAGCTAAAAATAGTGCCCCCTTTTCCTGTTGGAAGTGCCCCTGTTTGGATGATGAGAAGCATCACTGCCTCCACCCTAGAGCGGGGAGACCCGTAGTTTTGGAGAGAAGACCCTGTGTTTTCCTCAAATCACTGAGGAGTAAGTGCACATTCTCTGTCTTCAGACGACCAGGCAGACTGTCCCAGGTCCTGGCTCCTGGAGACTCTGAATATCCCTTTTCTTCATTATTTGACTCGAATGTCCTACAACCGTATGTTAGGTACAGTTAAAGTTTTAGGGCAACTCATCTTAGATCTGTTAGCCTGTTTTTACCTGTCTGTGGCCATTGTTTTTGAACAAGCTCATCACACCTACCAAGAAACATGCTCAAGAATGTTACCTGCTCCAGCCTGTCCTTAGTCCTTAGTGGACAGTCCAGCCTGTCCTTAGTGGCCTGTGGATTCCCACAGATCTCTTTCTTTTCAAGCTTCTCAGACTGAAAACCCAGGACACATTGTTGGTTCTGCTTTGGCTTCATTCCCTTCATCCCGCCTTTGTCTCCAGACGACCCTGGGAAAGGCCCCACCTGTCACTCCTACTGTGGCCGTTGTCACCCGTTCCATTACTTAAGGAAGAATCCCTCTGAAGTCCCCGTCCTCACTCGTGTCCCATCCCAGACACTGGTGAGTGATCCTTTCCACTCATAACTGCCTTGTCCTCTGACTCCCTCCTCAAAACACGTCCAGGGGGAAACCATCTTCCATCATCTTGCTTTCAAGACTCTCTCGATGTGTTTCTGCTAATGTCTTTGGTGTTTCTTCTCATTTCCGAATAGCAAGAGTCACTTCATTCAGGCTGACGAGCCCACTTTTTTCTAGACATTCTGTGGTCATGATCACCTTGGCCACGCCTGCCGGCAAACTGGGTCCTTATGCTCTCCAAGAGCGATGAATTCCCATTTCTTCCACAAAGGTGTTCAGGTTACCTGAGCCCGGAGTGACTTTTCTTTTTTTGTTTTTCTGGATATTCTTCAGTACCTGTATTCTAACTGAGCTTTACAGTAAAGTAGTTATTTCTGACTCGAATCTTTTGATATCTCTTATTTTGGTTTGCTTTTTTTCTTTCTCAGCTAGAAAGCAGTGTGAATGTATATTTTGTAACAGTGGTGATATGGGGGGTACTCCCATCAATCCTCTGTCATGTCCAGCTCCATATGTAGCTGATGGGGTGACCTCAAAGGACAGGGGTAGGAGGACAGTTGTCTAGCAAGTGGGTCAAGACAATGACAGATGCTAATGCTGTGTTTCTATCATATGTGTGCTTCATGGCCAATTGTATTATTGATATTTCAATTCAACGTGGTCATGTCATTTCACTGAGAATATGTTTTGGCTTTTCATCATAGTGTATTAACCGGGTTTCCCTTAATAGTATTATCAAGTCTATGCAAAAAGACCAATTCTTCTAAATAAACACAAAAAGTGAGAGCTTCCTTCTTAATTTCTCATTAATAGCTTCTGATATAAAGAAAAAGAAAAAAATAAGTATTTACATATTTTATATATATATATATATATATATATATACACACACACATACATACATGAAATATCCCTTGGCTAGCCCTATCTTCCAGGATTCCTTGCCTACAAGAAATCCATCAAAGAGGGAGAGGGCCCTAAGGGAAATCCTGCTAGTAAGATGACACAGTGTTCCTTCCCTAGAGGGAAAAAAGAGGACAGGAGAGTTTCCTTCTAATTTAATTAAAGTGAAATCTTTTATTAAAATATCATAGCTCCATAATATTTTTAGAAACCTTTGCTATGTTCATGAATCACTCTTGCACATAGGAAAATTAAGTAAGATGAAATTAAATGATAATAGTTGAGGACTTAATAGAAATGAGCTGGTGATGCAGTAGTTCTGTAAGGTTTTTTTAAATAAACTTATTTTTTGGAACAGTTTTTGATTTACAGAGAATTTTAGTATGGAGGTCTCATATACTCCCTGTTCATTTTCTTCTATTATTAAGATCTTACATTGGGAATTAATAAACCAGCATCAGTAGACTATTATTAACTAAATAGTGTACATTCCTTACTTTTTCTCCAGTGTCCACCTTCTCACCCAGGATCCCATCCAGGTTGCCACATTACATGTAGTCCTCATGTCTCCTTAGGCTCCTTGTGGCTGTCACAGTTTCTTAGACTATGTTTTCGATGACCTTGACAGTTCTGAGGACAGTCGGGAATTTTGCAGAACGACCCTCAGCTGAGACTCGTCTGTTGTTCTTGTGATTGCTCTGGGGTAGGGTTTGGGGGAGGAAAGTCTCAGAGGTAAGGTGCCATTTTCATTACATTACGTGATCTCACTGACCCTCTGATGGATCGCTGTCCATGTTGACCTTGTGCGCACAACTGACGTGGAGTCTGTCAGCTTCTTCCCTGTACCTTCCCTGCAGGGTCTCCCTTCTGTTCCGCACTCTGAGAGCAAGTCCGAGCCTGGGGACCGGGCGTCGTGCCCCGCGTCCTCGAGGGTGCAGTGTCTACGTCAGTTTGTGTCTCTATACCAGAGACTTCTGTTTCTCCTCAAGAGAAACTCAAGAACGTGTTATACTTCAGATTAAAGTATAGTAATTCTTTATTTTCTGCTGTAACTGGGCCACTTTAGATCATCAGAAGCTCCTCCACAGTCGGCTCTGTGTTAGTTGATATACCCCGTCAACCGCAGGGCTGTTTGGTTTGGTTGGGGAGAATTCCTTACTTTCTGGCACTACAGATCCTGCAGACTCATCTTCTGTACGCCTTCCGCAATCCTAGAAACAGCCATGTCTCCAAGGGGCCCTGTTCCTTTTATGGGAGAATGAAACCCACATCTGGCCACTAGGGGCACTATTGGAGCTTTTTTTTTTTTTTAAACTGGCATTTATCCATTGCTCATAAATTGAGTTTACTAATTCAATGCGTGAAGATATAACTGTTAAAGGCAGATGCAGTGATTACTTTTTGAGACCAACAGTGGAAAACAGTTTATTGAATGCGCGGCGTTAAGCATTCTTACTTTGCTTTTATTGCCGTCAGAGACCATTCCCGTGATATTCCTTATTCCATGGAATCCGTTAAATGAAATGCAAAGCAGATGTTATGTATTTTTTACTTTAAACACGGTTTTACTTCTTTTGCTTGAGATTATACCTTAATGGCTAATACTGAAACATAATTATCTCTTTGTAGACTTATAGAAGATTAGAGAAATTCAGTTAGAGAAATGCTAATTTCCAGCAAATGAACTTTGAATTAAGACAGAACTGGCTTCTTCTGCACCTTGGCTACTCCCTCTGCATTCACCACCAGAACCTAGTCATGATCCACAGCTGAGTCATGTCCATACAGAGGTTCAAATGCCCTGTATTTGAATCGCTAAGAACTCCTACTGCTCATAGAGTCTCTGCCACTACAATTTATTGATATCTCATTGGGTTCACTGTTCGGAAGGCCTCACCTCCCTTCTTAACTGCGCAGTCCCCTTGGCTGCAATTGCCGGGCAGTGTGCCAGCACGCGTTAGGAGCCGATATTTGCCGTGCTCTGCTGCTATGAAGATCTCGGGCCTTTGAAAAATACACCACAGCCATGCACGTGCCTATGCAATTTTGAAGATCACCCAGTTGTAATTCTGTTAACTTTAAGATATAAGAAAGAAAATAAACTCATTTGAGCAATAAGATTTTTTTTATGAAGACAAGAAATCCATATTTCCAGTCCTCGAATGAAAAAAGTACATTGCTTTAAGCTCTTTGCAATGATACCGTTTCTTGCCAAAGGACATATCTCCTGTCTAAACACTTGAGCCTTGTATTTATTAAGATTTCTTCCCCCCCGCATGTCTTTTCCAGTTTCTTCCATAAAAATCCAGTGCTTAATTTCACTCAACAGATTAAAAAAATGTTTAAAACAAAAATATAACAAATAGATTATCTTGAAACTTCATGTTTAAAACCTTAAAAGACTTGCGCATCAAGTAAAAACTATGATATAGATAGGTTTGCAGAGCTCTGTCCCTAATGGACTCTAAGAGAAAAATAAATTGGATGGTGAGTCTAAGCACAAACTGGACTAAAGGGTCTTATCATCTTTATCATTTTCACCATTATTATTATTTTTAATTTTTTTTTAAGTATCAGTTTTGACAATTGTAGTCAATGATTTAAATCTGATACATCAGGCAAAAGCACTGTGGTAGAAGGCAGGGGCCAGACCAGACTGGTGTTTAACCATGACTGAGTGGCTCAGATGGTTAAGTGTCCCCCTTTGACTGGGGTCACGATCCTGTGGTAATGGGGCCCTAAGAGAGGTCTTCCCAGTCCGGCACTACCTGCCTGCCAGCTTGGTGGGGGGCCTGCTTCTCCCTCTGCTACTGCTCCCCCTGCTGGGCTTTCCACTCTCTCCATAAAATAAATAAATAAAATCTTAAAAAAAAAAAAAAGAAAAGAAAAAAAGGTTTTAACTGTGATGGGGGAAGCAAATGTCCACACTCTTCATTAGTATTCCAAGTAAACAAATCAAGGAGATAAGGAGAAACGTATGTATCCACTTGATGTCTTCCATATAAGAGGCAAGATGATTCATAGGGAATTTGTTACAGTGCCAGGCTGGGAAGACCTCTCTTAAGGCCTGCAGCTTTGGCCGGAAAGAGAAAATCAGGTCCCCTAGAAATGAGTTTTCCTCTTTTCTTCCCCTGCCCTAGACCCTAAACAGGCAGATTTAAAAATTCTAAGAGAAAACCAAACTTAGGGAAATGTGAAAAAAAATCTGGTGTACAGTTTGATTACCTCGGCTGTGCAATTTCCGGGGGTGTGCAATATGGAATGTATTTGCATTTATGGCTTTTCTTGAAGTCAAGTTAAAGTGCATAGTAGGAGCATTAACAGTACCGTGTTTTTCCATCTACATACAAGGGGCAAGATATTTATGTTGAGCAGAGTTACAAAATTAAAAATAAATGTATGAATATTCTATGTATAAGTTTATTTCCTATCTCTCAAGCCATTAAAAATATCTGAGCTCTTTTTGTTAACTTCCCATAGCCACTGACTAAAGGGAAAATGTCCTCACATTTGAAAGAGAATATATTTAGTAAAATTTCATGGGAGTTCTATTATAGCAAAGGTGTTTTCAAGTAAAATTCAAACATTTTATTTTATTTTTTAACTTACATTTAATTTTATTTATTTGACTGACAGAGATCCCAAGTTGGCAGGGAGGCAGGCGGGGGAGGGGGGGAGGCAGGCTCCCTGCTGAGCAGAGAGCCTGATGCGGCTCTACCCCAGGACCCTGGGATCACGACCTGAGCTGAAGGCAGAGGTCTTAACCCACTGAGCCACGCAGGCGCCCCAGATTTAAACATTTTAAGTCCCCTCCCATGTTTTTGTTGGGTGCCTTGATTTGGTTTCCACGTCTAATCATTTTAGCCAGAGACATTCTGTTATGCTACATTATTATCATGATTTTTTTTAAGCTGAGAAAATGCCACTTCTTCTAGAAGGCAAGATAGGAGATTGCATTACTAACATGAGCTCTTTAGGAAAACACTTCGAAAAATAAATTGTATCTTAATACATCAACTAGAGTGATGGTGATGATAGTACTAAGAGATAGGATAGAGGACAGTGATGACCGTAGTAGGAAGGAACCACAGAGTACATTATTTTCTCGGTGAGAATTCTGGTTAATTTAAGGGAATGATTATGCCCAAGGAGGCCTTAATGCTCCCCACATCTTGAATAAACTTGTAATTGTGAGTCCTTACTCACTTTGAGATGTGACCATCAGTGGAGAAGCCTTTGGACCAGTCTCTGTGGGTCGGAGGAGTAAGGAGTAGCACAGGCCGGGAATGGGTTATCTTTCTACTTTATTAGCTTTGCAATAGACTCGTCCTTCACATCCCTCAGAGAGGAGGAGGGTGGAGGAAAGTGGGGTGACAAGATCTTCACGTAGGAACAATGGAATCCTAGAGGGCAGACGAAAATGCCTTTTTTATATACAAAGTGTAGTCGTCTAGGAGTTCCTAAATCGTGTGCCGTGTTGGTGAGAATGTAAGTTGGCTTGACCACTATGGAAAATAAAAAGGTTCCTCCAAATATTAAAGGTGAAACTACCATAGGATCCGTCTCTCCTTCCAGGTGTGTCTCCAAAGGAAGTGAGGGCAGGGGGAGGAACTACCTGCATTCGCACTCCTGCAGTACTCCTCCTTCCAGGTGTGTCTCCAAAGGAAGTGAGGGCAGGGGAGGAACTACCTGCATTCGCACTCCTGCAGTACTCCTGACAGCCGGGATACAGAAATAACCCAAGTGTCCCGCAGGGATCGGGGGGTAGAGGTGTGGTACGCACAGGCGTGCGCGCACACACAGGTGTAGAACTCGGCCACGAGCAAATGGAAAAGCCTGTCATTTGCCACAACAGGGACGCACCTTGAGGGTGTCCTGCAAGGTGAGATAAGTCAGAGAAGGACATGTGAGGTAGGATCTCCCTTACACGTGCCATCGTAAGAAGATGAACTCAGCAACAGGAAGTAGAATGAATGGTCATTACCAGGGGTCGGGGAGGGGAGACCTGGAGAGAGACTGGCCAGAGGCTCTAACTTCCAGATACAAGCCAGTGTAAGTTCTGGTGTTCTAGCGTCCAGCATGGTGACTGTAGTTAACAATACCATTTTGTATGCTCGGCAAGTTGTGAACAGAATAGATCTTATATGTTCTCGGCACAGAAATGGTAACTATGTGACAGGCCGGAGGTGTTAGCTCGCTATGCTGGAGCTCATTTCGCAACATATAAATGTATCCAATCAACAGGTCGTAGAGCTTGAACTCACACAGCGGAACGCCAAGGACATCTCAAGGAAGGCATGAAAAGACTCTTTAAAGAGACACAGATGCACACACACATACACACACACAATCTGTGCATTAACTGTTGTGCTGTGAACCTGTGTTATTGAAATCTGTGGCCGGGGGAAGGGTGATTGGGGGAAAAAATCTAAAACGGCTCCTTCAGGGGGTGATGATGAATAAGAAAGATGGAAAAAGGTTGAGTCGGGCCGTCCCAAAAGACCTGTTAGGTGTCAATAAACGGGGCCGGCCTTTGAGTGTGCCTCGGTTCTGTTCGCAGCGCTGCGCCGGCATTTGTTCTAGGAAGAGGACACCGCGGCCAATGTAAGGCGCCGCGGGGAGGGGACACTGAATTCTGCCCTTCCTGTAAGAGGGGAGACAAACATTTACAATTACAGTTCTTTTTTAAAGTTTGCTGCTGACATGCTAGGTTTAATTTTGAATGCTGGGGTTAAGATATATGGTCTCATCCCTTCTAACAGTTTCAGAAAGAATTCTTTGTATTTGAGCACTTAAAAACTATTCTTTTTTTTAAAGATTTTATTTATTTATTTGACAGAAATCACAAGTAGGCAGAGAGGCAGGCAGAGTGGGGTGGGTGGGGGGGAAGCAGTCTCCCCGCTGAGCAGACAGCCCGATGCGAGGGGCTCGAACCCAGGACCCTGGGATCATGACCCGAGCCGAAGGCAGAGGCTTTAACCCACTGAACCACCCAGGCGCCCCTTAAAAACTATTCTTGTAACCATCGTGAACCATGGATTTAATTGGCGTCTGTGCCAATATATTGGCAGCAGGAGAAATAGCCAATATTGGGGAATCAATTTGCAGAGCAATTCCCTTTCATTTTTTAAATTTAACCAAAGGCCTATATGTATTTATCTATTTTCAACTGAAAATACATCATTGGTGGCTTTCTTTCTGATGACAAGACTAAACTTCTCAATAAAGAAAAACTGGTTACAAAATTATGTAACAAAGTGGCTTTGCTTTTGAAAGTCTTATCAGCCTATCAGCCATTCTGTTGGATTCCCCTCCCCTCCTCTCCCCTCCTCTGCCTTCCCCACCCCTCCCCTCCCCTCCTCTCCCTTCCTCTCCCTTCCTCTTTCCTCCCCTCCCCCTCTCTGTACCTTGTAGCAGGTGGAGAGGATCCCGAGCCAGTGATAAAAGGAAGGGAAATGTATTGAGCCCCTTCTCTGTGCTACTCTGTACACAGGTCTATCATCTAGCTTCCGCAATAAATTCAAGATCATGTTCTTTCTAGTCTACAAACCGAGAAGCAAACAAATATAAAGAGTACTTTGAAACAAACAGTAATGCTCTTGGCTAGATTACCTTAAAAACTAGCTTTCCTTTCTGAAGCCCAGGCTAACCCTTGGGTGTCGGTGGCTGCAGACCTGGGCTTGCTGAGCAGAGCGACCTGAGCTGTCGGACGGCAGGTGGGCCATGCCAACTGCGGGCCTGAATGTGCAGTTAAACGTCCACAGCCAACTGGTCTACTCTGAAAACGGAGTCTCCCACCTTTTCCTGATGAAAATCCCTCATCTCACTTAAAAGACAAGTCCTCATAAATACTATGGCTCATTTATTTTTTTTTTAACTTTTTTTTAAAAGATTTTATTTATTTGCCAGAGAGAGAGAGAGAGAGAGTACACACAAGCAGGCAGAGAGGCAGGCAGAGGCAGTGAGAGAAGCAGACTCCCCGCCGAGCAAGGAGTCTGATGTGGGACTCGATCCCAGGAGCCTGGGATCATGACCCGAGCCGAAGGCAGTGGCCTAACCAACTGAGCCACCCAGGCATCCCCTATGGCTCATTTCTTTAAGGAATTTCTGCTTAATTCCCCTTTGAAATCCTGAAATCCAGCCTGCCCCTGCCTGGCCTCCTCTGTTTATTAGATCCCCTAACATCTTTTAAAAATACAGGCTACATGGGACTGCTCTTCACTATACTCATTTAAATGGAATTATCTTCTGTCCTAATTTCATTTTTATAAAGTACTGCTTGGAATTTTAATCTTCTCATTATTGATATCAATTAAATTACCACAGATTTTCTTCATGGGCTCCTTACGCTGTGTATTTCATTTTCTTGGCTTGTTCTTTCTTAGTCCTCTACTGGAAAACTTTTTGAAAGGGGGAAAGAAACCCCGAAAAGAGACAGCAGAGCATAAAGTTAAGAGCACAGAAAAAAGAATCGGTGTTTCTGAGTTGAATTCTATCCCTTTTTTAGTTTACTGGATCAGAGCACGTGTACCCAACATCCTGGACCTCAGCTTTCTCATCTGTGAGATGGACATTTGTGCGGTATCTGTCTCATCAGGGTGCCCTAAGAATAAAATGAGTTAACATGTTCAAGTGCTTACAGGTACGTCAAGGGCAGAGGACCATAGCCACCAGACATGTCATTACCAAAGGGTTTTTTTTTTTTTTTTCTTTTTGAAGTATGCTTATCTTGTATTATTTCTGAACGTGTACTAGTGATTTTTTTTCTCATTATGCCTTTTTATCTCCTGGTTTTTCTGGGTAACATTTATGACACTGAAAACATGTTTTCTGACATAATCCTCACAGTGCCAAATCGTCAGGTGCTTTTTCCCTCTACAAGTGATCACGGTGGGGCTCAGAGTTATTAACTATTCCATGACCTGGGATGTGAGGACATCTGTCAGATGCCAAAAATCTAAGTTTGTCCTTTATGGCGTTAATTAAAAAAATATATTTTTATAAGAAATGCTCTCAATAAATATTAAACACCCACTGTCAGCTAAGCACTCTTCAAACCCCAGCAGAGATATAGAACGATAAAAAAATCATAATAAAAATAAAGAAATAAAAAAGAATCACCCACCCTCAGAAACTTAATTCTAGTGTGAAGAGACCTGTCAATACTTCAGCACTATTAAAAATAAAAGAGACCATAAACTTGGTAATCAATTTTGCAAGTAAGTGTATGATTAAGGACCAGGAGATTAGAGCAGGAAGTAAGAGCAATAAAAAAGAGCTTGTGACAGCAAGATCTTACAGAATTTAATAAAGTGTAATTATTTAATTTTAAAGATAGTGTTGTACTAGAAGAGCTCCACAGTAATTGACGTAGGGTTGAGAAGTGGTGTTAATAACACGAGAAGCCAAATGAGCAAAGGCTACTTGGTGCTCTCTAGTATGGACATTCTTTGGAAATACCTGTAAAAAGAGCCGATTTGGGGAGGCCACTGTCTATTTCACCAGGGAATCAGTATTACACGGGAAAGGCCATGTGCCGAAACATGGTAGACATTGATTTACTGGGCGGCGTTCGCTGCGATACGTGGTTTGCTCTCTTACATCATCCGCACACACAAAGCTGCAAAGTACATGCAGTTGGTAGACGGGAAACCAGGCTTTCAGAGGACTTCAGTGATCTGCCTCCGATCCCACTTCGGAGCTAGAAGAGCTGACCTGAGAATGCTGACAGGTAAGTGATGCGGGACTCCCAAGGAGAGATGGCGTGGGATGTGCCGAGTGAAACCTCCTAGCCGCGTGTGGGATCTCAAGGAGAGGAGAACTCCTCGTCAGATGGGGACGTTTTAGCCCACTGTGAGCATTCCAGAACCGTCGGGATTCGTAGCTGTTGTCCTTGAACTCTGTAGTCGGAGAAAGTGTTGCTGCATACCCTAGCAGAGCTAATGCGCTGCTGGCAAAGACCATGGGCTTCCTAGGCCCCTTGGACCACCTTTGACCATCTAGGACCTCTGCGCCCTGGCATAGGCCAGCGGAACAGACGCGGGCGAGGAGGGCCAGGCCACACCACCCACGCGTGCAAACGGCTGCACTAAAACCTGGCGCGCTAGTGGTTCACGTCAGAATCAGTCGAATGTTGGCTACGGGGCTACCATGAAAACGCTTGTGCATGATGCTTGAATTAACTCAGTCTTTCATAGCACGGTGTATTGTCTGAAGACCGAAGCTCTCCTCTGTGTAGGCAGATTCCAGGTCTGTTCATGGGGTGGGGGAGCCACTACTGCCTGCCAGTGTGATTAGGGACCTCTTCATGGAAGATGAGGGGTCCCATCTTCTCTCTAAAGGGTGGCTTAGCTTTCAGTTTCCAGAGAAAACAAGGGCGAGGAGAACAGCTTCTTTAATTAGTATGCGGGTGTGACTTTGTTTCTTTTTTATTAAGCTTTTAATTTTAATCCCAGTGTAATTAGCATATAGTATACTAACAGTTTCAGGTGTAGAGTGTAGTGAGTCAGCACTTCCACACAGCAGCCCGTGCTCATGATGACAGGTGCGCTCCTTCATCCCCAGCCCCGATTTCCCCCATTCCCCACCCCCAGGCCCCCTGGACCATTAGTTTGTTCTCTGTACTTAAAAGTCTGCTTCTTGGTTTGGCATTTTCTCTCTCTCTCTCTCTCTTTTACCCTTGCTCATTTGTTTTGTTTTTAAAATCCCACATATGAGTGAGATCATATGGTATTTGTCTTTCTCTGACTGATTTATTTCACTTAGCATTGTACTCTCTAGTTCCACACATGTCATTGCAAATGGCAAGGTTTCATTCTTTTTTATGGGTGAGTAATATTTCATTGTGTGTGTGTGTGTGTGTGTGTGTGTATGACTCACATTTTCTTTATCTATTTATCGATGGACACTTAGGTTGTTTCCATAATTTGGTTATTGGTTTTTTTAAAAGATTTTATTTATTTATTTGACAGACAGAGATCACAAGTGGGCAGAGAGGCAGGCACAGAGAGAGAGGGAAGCAGACTCTCTGCTGAGCAGAGAGCCTGATGTGGGGCTCGATCCCAGGACCCTGAGATCATGACCTGAGCCGAAGGCAGAGGCTTAACCCACTGAGCCCCCAGGTGCCCCTGGTTATTGTTAATAATGCTGCAGTAAACACAAGAAGGCGTCTCTGTTTTTTGGGTTTTTTTTTTATTTGTTTGTTTGTTTGTTTGTAAATATGCAATAGTGTGATTGCTGGGTCACAGGGTAGCTCAGTTTTAACTTTCTGAGGAATCCCCATACCGTTTCCCACAGCGGCTGCACCAGTTTGCATTCCCGCCAACACGCAACAGGGTTCCTCTTTCTCTGCATCCTCACCAACACCTGTTGTTTCTTGTGTTCTTGATTTTAACCACTGTGACAGGTGTGAAGTCATACCCCATTGTAGTTTTGGTTTGCATCTCCCTGATGCCGAGTGATGTTGGGCACCTTTTCATGTGTCTGTTGGCTATCTGGGTGTCTTCCTTGCAGAAATGTCTGTTCATGTCTTCTGCCCATTTTTAATTGGATCATTTGTTTTTTAGGTGTTGAGTTTTATAAGTTCTTTATATATTTTAGATACTAATCTCTTAATGGATATGTCATTTGCAGATGTCTTCTCCCAGTTGGTAGGAGCTGACATAACTTGAATCCCAGTGAGAAAATTCCACAGAGAATTCTAGTGTTTTTACACAATGCACCTTACTGACCCTATAAAATAACAACAATGTATCCTGCATAGGAAAAAGCGTTAGAATCATATATGCCTAGTACCCGACTATTGGATTAAATGCCCTTGAAGAGTAGGAGCCTTGGAAGGTGGGACTTAATTCTTTCTACAGATGATGAAACTCACATGGGAGGTTGTTTGTACTGAGCTGGACCTGGAAATAAGGGTTTTTGATTGTTAACCCAGTGTCCCTGCGCGTATTAGTCAGTGTTCCATGTTTACTGATGAATGTTTGCTTTGCATTCAGTTTGTAGTAAGGTTGCAGTGCACGTGTATGTCTATATGTTCTAGGTAAATAGATTAATGTGTGTGTATGCACGTGTATCTGTTAAAAACTGTGAATGGTTGTGCAAAATATATTAATATATTTTTAAATTTCATTAATATAAATTATAATAAATAATAAATAATAAAATATATATAAATAAATAAAATAAATAATAATAAAAATATATTAAAAATAATATATTTTTTAAAAATTCAGTATTTTGTATTTTCAGGTTTACAGTGATCGCTGGTAAGAGAAAAACTATGCTTAAAAATCCTTACAGCCTTGAAATAAAGGCACTCTTATTTGATTTATAACTTGTTTATCCTCACCTTGGCTAACAGAGCTGTGTTGCGACTTAATTGCTTCTTGAAGTCACATACACTTACCTTGAGAATTATTTTAATGATTATACTACAAATATATGACTCCTCATAACTAGAAAGAATATGTAAAAGAAAACAAGTCAGCAATAAAAGGAGTTCATAAATTATTGCTTACTGTATGTATATGCCCTGTTAGTCTAGTCTTTCCACCAAACTTTTTCTTTAAAGGGCCAGACGGGAGATGCTGTAGATTTCGTGGGCTGCCCCGTGTCTGTTGTGTCTTCTCACCACACGCAGCTGCAGACAGCGCGTACAAGCTTGAGGACAGGACCGCCCCAGCCAGACTCCAAGTGTGCACACTCACAGGAGAACGTCATGTATTTTCATGCGTCATGTAATCCTCTTCTTTTTTTTTTTTTTCCAAACGTTTCAAAGTGGAAAAAACAGTTTCATCTCATCAGCCTTACAGAATTCGGCAGCAACCAGATGATGGCAGCTAGATCGGGCCGATCGCTGCTCCAGGCAGCAGTGCTTAAGGCAAAAGTTCCTAAGATCCATGGTGACGCTCATTTGATTCTTAAGCTTACGCGCTCGTCCTCCAGAGGGCATCCATCCTTGAATGCAGCCAAGGACTTATGGGGACATTAGAGAACACATTTGACTCTTGAGCAGCTCAGCAGTCAGGGATCCTGACCCTTGCGGAGTTGAAAGTCCCCATGTCACTTTTGACTCCCCCAGAATTTAACTGCTAGTGGTCTCCTGTTGACTAGAAGGCTCACCGATAACAAGCAGTTGATGAAGACGCTTTCCGCCGGTTACATATGTTCTGTATTGTATTCTTACAATAAGGAACATATTATTAAGAAAATCATAAGGAAGAGAAAGTACATTTATAGTACTTATTGATATTGACTGTATTTAATAGTAAGACCCACATGTAATCGGATGCCTGTCGTTCAAATCCACATTGTTCAAGAGGCAACTATGTATTTAACATATGCATATTCATTCTTAAATTTTGTGTTCTATACAGAATATGCTCTATTATTGTAAATAGAATAGAATATACTCAATTATTGTAATGTGTATATGTGCAACATATACTATTTTGTGTGTGTGCAATATATATTATGCATATGCATTCCTATGCATGTATGCAAATGAAACAGCAGGTATAATGAGCTGCTTCTGGCAATAATCCCATGAGAAGGGGAGGTAGGAGATGCTTGTTATGTATCTTAAAATTAAATCCCATCCATGCATTATACCACTATCAATGGCCATTATTTAATGCTTAAATATATCTTCTAACTTTCATGCATATCACAATTACACTACCATTTTGTATTAAGGTATCATAAATACCTAAGCTACATTATCACACCTTTCTGTTTGGCAACACCATTTTGGTATTCTGTCTCCTCTCTCTTCCCATCCTCTTCTTCTTCCCTCTTCTTGTTTTTTTAGCATACATCCTAAAAAAATTCAACCTGATTGTCTCTGGACCTCCAATGGATACTGACCATGTGAAAAATGTTTAAGCCTTACAATGGAGAAGACAGTTATATTTAATCAGCATGTCTGATACTCGTTTGAATGTGGTTCCTTTTTTTCAATCCAAGGAGCCCAACATCACGCAAACCATGCTGGTTGGCAGATCCCCCCCCCAGTGGAATATTTTCATCTTATTTAAAAATAACAGTGCAGGGTGGCCTTTGACAAAGCCACTCCATGTTGTGGGAAGGGTAGTAGAAGGGAAAGAGCTCTGGATTGTGGAGATGGAAACTCTGACGATTCGAGATCTAGAATGAATACCTGCTCTTTCAAAGAATTTGGTTATTTGGTGAAACACAGTGGATCTAGTTCTGCTTCTCTATGAGTGGCCTTGACAAGACATGTAGTATGGGAGGAGTTTGAAGAGGAAGATGGACAGATCTGATCTTCAAAGTTCATTTTAGCCCGAGGAGTCTCTGCTTTTAGTACCGTGATAGGATCTTTCAGTTGAAAACATCTGACTACTTAAAATGAGATGCCATTATATGTGTGCAAATTTATATACCTAATCCCATCCATGATTATCACTGCGCTGAATTTGGATTTTGATTACCACTACAATTGCAAGTAGTAGCCTTCCTCTTCTGAAGATCATGCTTTCGTCAGGTGATAATCTGTATGGAATGATGCTGTCACTTATTTTCTCCCTAAACACTCTGAATCTCATTTTTTCTTCTTCAATTATCTGTTTTCTTCTTCAGTTATTTTTATGGAGAACCTGTTTTGCTAAATTCTTGAATGCCCCCCCCCATTTACTTTGATTCTAATGAAAATGGGTTTTAGGGCTTTTTTTTTTATGTTTTCCTGTATGTAAACACATGAAAAAGACACACTGAATTTACTACTTTCATGGTTAGAGCATCATTCCTATGTTTTAGAGAGACCTGGGCTTATATATGGGACCACTAGTTCCTTATGGGGATCCCCAAAAGAACTAAATGTGGGTTTGGAGGGAATTCCTGTGTCATATATCTGATGTCCTCCACTAAGAGGATAACCTGTGGGATCGATGTTCTATGTGTTCCTCATTGCCCTGGCCTCCAGTCAGAACTGGGCCACCAGGCAGCCTGATCTGAGTGAAGTTAGGCAAACTCTGTGTGCTTTCAGCTTGGGATCTGTCACAGGAATTCAAACACCTGCCTCACGAATATCATGGGGTATCATATCGTAAGGATAAGATCCAGAAGTGTTTCAAAACGTGAAACTTATAAATAAACATTGACGTCTTTCTCAGTAGACACGGTTCTCCCATGTGCAAGAAGGTGCGAGAGTGAGTCATGGTAAAGGCATCTATGTTTAGTGCTCATGCAGCCACAGGCTTTTTCTACAACATCCGGTGATTAACTGTTCATGACTCCGATTTCCTCTCTGACATTCAAAGCCATATATCATAATTTTAGCTAAAGCAGATGCGGGTTTCTCATGTCGCATGCCATTTCACTCGTTCTGTTGGGAGACTATTTTAATAGCTAGGAAATGAGAGGCTCAGTGAATATTAGAATGGATTTTCCCACCCCAAAGAGAGATTAAACCCTCGAAATATTCCTTGGCCTTCATACACAATAGGCATGTAAAAACTCGCTCAGGAAGATTGTTGGTGACATAGAAACTTCAAGATGGGAAGCTTTGTAGGTACAATTGTAACCATATGCTGCCTGGAACTTTGCTATTATATTTACATTTAAATTAAAAAAATTCACCTTCAGGCGAGTTTATAGGTGAGCCAACAACAATAGGGGAGCAGTGTCACCAAGTATTAATGTACAGTTGGGTAAATAAGGCCATCATGAGAAAAAAACCTAAGGAATGTGCTGAACAGCTACCCAGGTGTTGGGGAAAAGTGAAACAATGTATCATCCTAGAGGACTGACGAAGGTCCCTAATATTCTCAAATGAATATTGTGTAAAAACAGCTTGCTGAACCTGCTCTTTTCCCTGGCACTGGTGCCGTAACCAGATGAGCCTTAATTAAGTGTGGGTCACTGAGGAGAGAAACAGTGGTTTTAATGATCGAACCATTTATATGCCAGCAAATAAGTAAATCAAATGTGCCGTGTGAAGGATAGACAAGAAATCTGGGTGAGCCCCAGCAAAAATCATAGCTCATGAAGAAAGTCCTTCTGTATTTCTGATTTTGAATTTGGGGAGAAAACAAATGAAAGTAATTTAAAGTCCGTTTTAGCTATTTATCCAGCATCTGGGCTCAGCAAAGCTCTTCAAGTCTTTGTTGCCTTTCCCCAAGACTCACACTTAAGGGAACTTTCACATTTTGTTATCCCCTTTGGCTTATTCAGCTCAAGTTTTCCCATCTTTTTATCATTTACTTATAGAATCCAGAACAAATTTCAGCATACAGTCAATGTATCTCATAACACAATGTTTCCTATTAAAGGAAGAGAACATCTTAAATTGCTGAAAACACGTCCATGGTAGTGGACTTCTTACTGGGCAGGTCTTTGCTTCCTAGTGGACCAGTTCATGCACCTCAAAACATTCTTCCACAGATTTTATTCATGACTGGTCAGGTTTCTTAGGAACAGTGAGATTGTATAGGGAGAGTTCATCGTCAGTGGATAGATTCTATCTTTGTCAATTAGAGAATCTAAATTATTTCTTTTTCTTTTTTTTTTTCAAAGATTTTATTTATTCATTTGACAGACAGAGATCACAAGTAGGCAGAGAGGCAGGCAGAGAGAGAGGAGGAAGCAGGCTCGCCGCCGAGCAGAGAGCCCGATGCGGGGCCTGATCCCAGGACCCCGAGATCATGACCTGAGCTGAAGCCAGAGGCCTTAAACCACTGAGCCACCCAGGCGCCCCTATTTCTTATAAAACTTAACTGAAGTTAAGTTCGGCCGTCTGTTCTTTTATGGTTAATACTACCTAATAGGACTCGGGAAGTAGTGTTCTCAAGAAATGAATTCCTGTCCCCTTAATTCAGACACTCGCTAGCATCACCATAATTTACATAACTCGTCATCACATACTTATTAAATATTTTGCTGAATTCTTTCTTTTTTTTTTAATTTATTTATTTGTCAGAGAGGGAGAGAGAGAGAGAGCAAGCACAGGCAGACAGAGTGGCAGGCAGAGGCAGAGGGAGAAGCAGGCTCCCCGCGGATCAAGGAGCCGGATGTGGGACTTGATCCCAGGACGCTGGGATCACGACCTGAGCCGAAGGCAGCCGCTTAACCGACTGAGCCACCCAGGCGTCCCTTGCTGAATTCTTTCTTGAACTGTGTTCTAAGGAAGTTGTGAGTGACAGGTCACACAAAACAAAGAGAAATATGTCCACTCCTATGTAAGTTAAACTCATTTTCACCATTCTGAAATTGACCACATCAGCTACATCTACATTTCATAGTGTGGCTCTCTGTGGTTCCTGCCAAATGCTATGAAATAAATCTTAGAACCAAAGTGCCATATTTTTATTCTGTAAATATGACTGTAAAACTTGGAATTTAGAAGCTGTTATTAATAGCCTTTGTAGAAAAATTGTAATGTTAATTGATACCATTCTTTCTGTGTCACTTGAGTCAAACAACATTTCCAATCTTTTGTTAAGCATATGCAGAAAAAAAGGGATTACACACAGGACTTCTGTATTCTTTTCCAGGTGGCAAATTTAATATTTCTTGAAACTCAGAGGAACCAAAAAATACGTTTTTGGAAATATTTCTCTTTTTTAAATACTTTTTGAATTTGAAAATAAAACCAAAAGGGTTTCTGGTGGTGTTCTTCACATTCTGTGGATCTAGAAATGTATTGGTGTTTTATGAATTATCTGAGGTATTTATTTAATATCAAATTTTAATTTTGATGACAGTCTAGGAAGTAATTTTACAATTCCCTAAATCATCTGGAACCTTTTCCTATACACATGCGGATGTTTGATCCCACATCGCCTATCAGTGCTCAGAAACCCATTCGCTCCCAGTGGGGCTGGTTTATTTGTTTTCCCCTGTATGGACCAAAGTGGGCGCTGTAGAAAAACGATGCTTTGATTTTCTGTGAAGGTCCAATGCTACCCCATTCCATGGAACCCATTCGGTGGGTCCAGTAGTAGATGAGAGGGGAGGGTCAACGGAGTCACAGTCACAGTGACAGATTGAACTTACGTTCTTCATTAGTATTAGCTCTGTGTTCATGTTTCAAGTCGTTGACTTATTACTTCCTTGAAATCATCTTTCATCACACAAAATCGAAGTTGCTTTGAATGTCAGTGTTTTGATATGCTGGTTTGTGGTGTGTACGGTTGGTGACTGACATGAGAGCTCCTGTCATCCTCCCTGGTCTGGCATCTGCTCTGCCCCTCGTCAGGCCCTGGGTTCCCTGTGCACAAGGGAGTGGCCGCCAGGACATCAAGTGGGACCTATTTGACTAGATGACTTTTTCTCCCCCATGTCTGGCTACTTCCTCCCAAAGACTCAAGACTCCTCTCAGAAGACAGCCACCCTCGGGAAATCTTTCCTGGAGATCTTCCCTTACCCCTTAACAGCCCCAGAAATTAGGCTTCCTGTAGGATTTCACACAAAACATGCATTGAAGACCTCCTGATCCACCACCTTTAATTTTATGAATTTCAAAATTTACATGGTTTCTGTGAATGTATGTCCTAATCTCTACATCGGGCACCATTGTGCCTGCGGAGATGTTTTCTTGATATTCTTGAAAGTTTTATCCAACTAACTCTTCTTAAACACATTTCAAACATTTTATGTTACCAATTAGACATGAGTGCTGAGGGCAGAAGGAGAGGAGAGGGCAAGAGGAGCAAGGACGTACGCTAATTTTCCATTTAGCACTTTACTCTGAGGAAAAATAATCTCTCATTAAGGGAAACATTTCATAACGTTCCCTTCATTGGATCAGGCAGGGTGAGCCAGGAGGGCCAGGAGTGAGGATGCACCTTGGTAAATTTCATTCACTTCTTCTAGAAATTGTCTTTTCCGTAGCAGGAGCCCAAACAGAGCTGTAATGCCTGTCAACCAGAGAGGCAAGCAGTGCGTCCCGCAGGAAAGACGCGTGGCACAGATGCCTCGGAGAAAGCGAGCAGAGCGTGTTTCGGGGTGGGCCGCCTGCTCAGCATAGACGGCCTGGGGCGCACGCCTTCTCCCCTACACGCGTAGGAACTGGCAGACAGACGGCCTCTCCGAGTCTGAGGAAAGCATAGTCCTTTTGCTAAGATGATTAGATGCAGAGAAATAAGGGAGATAAAAAAATCAGTGACCGATCGCTGGGTTTTTGAGAAAACAAATAAGACTGTCCCAGAAGGAGAATTTTGACAAGACCCGGATGACGATGACAGGCGCCCTGGCTGGTAAATAAGGGCACACCTTTGTGATAACACTTAGCAGTTAATTACCAGCTTAACTATTTTATTAAATCCATTACACTCTGCCTTCCTTGGGGTTTAATTGCTTAATTCACCTCTTAATTTCCTTGGGCAATGCCTAGGTGTTTTCCCACATGGTAAGTGTAAAGTAGTAGTTGAATAAACGCTGAGTGAAGACCTACACTGGCTTCCCCCACCCCCTTCCCAGCCAGGCTGTGGGCTCCGTGGCTCGGACCATGTCTGCTAGGAGGGCAGTGTGAGCCGCTGATCGGGGTTGGGTAGAGGAAGGCATAGATGAAGTGAATCTGAGTATATTCAAAGCTTCACAATGTTATTTTGATCCTTCTCGGTCTCTTGGTTTCAGAGTCCTTGTGCTCATAAGGTGTTTCAGTCCCTTGGACCTAAAGTAGGGCTCTGTCATCTGGTGCTGTCAGGCATCCCTTTGCATGAGACCTCCCAGCTGCGACACGCAGGTGTGCTCCTGGCATGGCCAGTCCAGGAGTCCCAGGAACAGACCTCCAAGCAGTGCGGGGGCGACAAGCAGCGTTCGCGGGGAGATGGAGGGAGCGTCAGGAGCTCACGGTACCAACTGGACTGCGGTTGGCATCACAGCGAGCCCCAGATAGCCACTCATGGGTCATTGTTCACCTTTCAGAGATGCTTATTTGAAATAAGCTAAAAGTAAGCCTCCCATGTCAAGAAAAAGGCAGGGATCTGGAGCTGAGGGACCAAAGCTATTACTTTGAATCCCTTAAGTCTACAGCACACATTTGTTTTGTTAAATTTTGGTGTTCTAAAGGTCATCTTTCGACCTTTTCTCCAACATGAGAACGTTGGTGCCCTGCCTTCTCTTAAAGGTAACCCCCGCATAGTTAAAAAGTAACCTAAATACAAAAATATAGTATGATGTTAAAAAAAAAATATTCTAACTTTGGAGAGATGAGCATCACAATGCATGAAAGGTCCTGTAGGTTATTTTAGAAATGTGAAATAAATTATCTTGCAACTAAACATCTTATGCAGAAGTATCACATAAATTGGCTGCATTTCAGCATTCGTCATTCTTCTCAATCAGTGTAGCCCGCGAAAGTGTGCGATTTCAGGGAGAACACAGTAGCTTGCTTAGACTGGTTGCTCAGTGTTGAGGCTTTCCTTGTCATTTATTAGAAGAAAACACTGAAATAATGGAAAGGCATTTGAAAAGGAAAAACGAGGTAGGTGTGTTTCAGCCCCCCACTTCCCACTTTCTAACCATGTGCCCTTAGACAAACCACTGTGTCTGGATCTCACTTCCTCTTACTGAATGAGGGTAGTGATATTTTCTCTGCTCAGCACAAGATGATACTGTAAGGAAAGTGTAAACACCATGACACTCGAATCTTATCAGGCTCGATGCTATTGTGTTGTGAGGCTCCTGCCTAAGGCATAGAAAACAGCTTTCCCTGGCTTCAAAACTTGTTTTAGAACATTCCAGAAATACACCGAACATCACAAAGATGATTAGTCAGTAAACAGGCCCTTTATGTAGGCATCCTGAAGCAAGTCCCCAATTAGTTCTCTAGGGAAAGTCCGGTCATCTGCAGAAATGACACCAGAATGGTCCGGGTGCCGTCTCTTCCTTGGGATCCAAGCTGAATTTCACTTACCTTCACAGTTCAGCTCATTCCTCCATTTATGCAAAATGTGAGCATTTCAGGAGTGATGCTAGTAATTCCTAACTGCATTGGCAACAAGGTAAGGTTTGGGCCTGTAGGAGCAGTTGGATTCTGGCTGTTTCAGATGGTCTCTGCCTATGGTCCCATCCCAGTCCTCCCCCAGCGTGCACCCTGGTTAGAGAACAGTGACCATCCTGCCACAGGGAGGAAGGCTGTGATTAAGAAACACACACTGAGAGGGGATAAGTTAGGGAACGTGTTCGTCCATCGAGAGTGTTGTTGATGGAACGGGGTGTTAGAAGAGTTAGAGGTCTTGGCCAAGGTCATGGCTTGTCTTTGAAAGATTAGGAGCAGATCTACTACCCATGCAAGTCACCATTTTCTTTAAAATAAAGGTCAGATCAATTCTCCAGACGTCATTAGGTACCCTTTACTGGAAGGATACACCAGGAAGATATTCAATGTGGCCCACAATCAAAAAGGACCAACTTTAGGATTTCGATTGGTTTGTTGGTTGTAGCGTAGACTCCATTCGATTTCTGTCATCTCACATTTGCTCAGTCAGAGGTGTTTGGTCTCAGGTCCTCGCTGGAAACCAGGCTGGGAACTGTTACAATGTGTGTGACCTGTAACCCGCTGTGAAGTCTGACATCTCCCGGCTCCAGTGAAAAGAGGGGCGGTATTAAGGTGGTTGATATGGATGTAAGGTTCCTTGAAGTACCAAGTCGCTGAGCTGTCGTGCTTCATGCAAGTCTTGGGTTTTGGGGACCTCTGACTCGCCTTGCGGGGTCGGCTTTGGTGCTTTTCTGGGCCTGCCGCTCTCAACCTCTCTATACAGGTCTGCTCGTCTTCCCTCCCGGTCCTGACCTCGTCACACTCATGCAGGACCCGTGATGTTTGCACGTGAGCCTGTGCACGTCCACAGCCCCCTCAGACACCGCAAGCGAGATAACCAAGGGCATTTGTGATGCTCTGTCATTTTTCCGGGGGCATCTGTTTTACTAAATGAACAGTGCCTCCTACAGAGGTCACCTTTAGTCATGATTTGTTAAATAAAGAGAAAGATTCTCTCCACCAGTACTTTCTCTAGGCAATAAAGCCATCATTGTCTGAGCCACGGGACTTGCAGGGTTTGGAACGACCTGTAACTGCTCATCTCCACCCTGTCTGTCAGTGTATGGCCCAGGCAGGGGTCCTCGCTCAGCTTCCGGTGTGCCTGTGTACAAGTTCATCGGTGCCTCCACCTTATTTGTTTGCTCTGTTTGGATTAACCTTTTCTTTTCTTGTTTTACTTTGTTATCTTCTTGTCCCGTGTGTGTACTTTGGAAGTTCCTTAAATCTGCGTTTTGTTTTTTTTAACAATAAAAGCATAGCACTGTTTGATGTGATGTGATTTCATTTGAAGTCACTAAAATAAAAGCTACTAGTCCAATAAGACTCGGCAGTAGACACCTACTAGGCACTCGGAATTGAGTTACGTGCCCGGGGAGGTACAGGGGGAGTTGGTATGAACAGAAGAGGCATTGCAGTTGCGTACTAACAGGAAATTACATCCAGGTGAGCCCTGCCTTCCCAGCAAGGGGTGGAGAGCAGATTGCCAACACCACCTTCACTCTGGTCAGCTCTCACCATGGGCAAAGGGGATGG
Source organism: Mellivora capensis (assembly GCA_004024625.1). Taxonomy (NCBI): domain Eukaryota; kingdom Metazoa; phylum Chordata; class Mammalia; order Carnivora; family Mustelidae; genus Mellivora; species Mellivora capensis. Next base: position 73,159 of record PISX010001708.1, on the reverse strand, counting down.
GTTTCTCTTTGTTCTATTTCAGAATAGCCTTTCCTGTAATTTCTCAATAGATTATAATTTTGTTCTTAGAATTGTGGTTTTAGGGGCGCCTGGGTGGCTCAGTGGGTTAAGCCTCTGCCTTCGGCTCAGGTCATGATCTCAGGGTCCTGGGATGGAGCCCCGCATCAGGCTCTCTGCTCAGCGGGGAGCCTGCTTCCCCCTCTCTCTCTGCCTGCCTCTCTGCCTGCTTGTGATCTCTCTCTGTCAAATAAATAAAATATTAAAAAAAAAAGAATTGTGGTTTTATTCTCTTATGCAGATGCTGTGTATGACCTCCTGCCTATGTTTGGCTAGAGATATTTAAATAATGTTACATATTTACAAGAATGAAGCCTTGGAGAGCTATACGGAAAAGCCAAAGAACAAAGAGTGGTGGTAACATTGTTAGTTGTGCGCTTGACTCTGCACTGAGGAACTTTACATGTTCTTTGTCTTGCGCTGGGAGAAGTTCAAGGGGACTCTTGCTACTTAAAACCATATTTGAACACAGATCTACACCGGAAGTCCAAATGCTAAAATTGTTCATCTTTCTTGCCTTGGAGATATAGGAACATCTTTGAAATCAGAGAGTAAAAGAACAAAAAATTGCCTACCGTATCGTCCAGTTAGACTAATGTTCGAGGTCTTCTGAAATTGTGAGCTCTCCCATGATAGTACTTGGAAGGTGGTATTTGGGGTTAAAAAAAAACAACAAAAAAACAAAAACAAAAACAAAAAATATTACTGTTTTTTTTAAGGTCCAGTAAATCCCTTAATTCACTAAGGACATCAGAGCTTTCAGGGCTGTGGAGAGGAGTCCATTCCCAATGTCCATCTCTCCGATTTCCAGAGTAGGACTCGCCGTTCTGCCTCTTCCTGGAGACCTGTGCCACGTGACTGTGGCAGGACTTGGGCAGCTCCTGGTATTTCCACACCTACAGCCTCATTGCAAGGAATGGGATCTAACCCGCTGGAACACTGCTGGGAAGTAAATTAGACAAATATCCCAACTGCAGTGGAGGCTTGTGTCTCATTTGTATTCTTCTAAACTTCATTCTCAGTGAAGATCTAGGTAAAATCAATCAACCAGAAATGCACATGGGCCCAAAGAGCAGCAAGTTCCCTATAACCGGATTTTAATTAGGTTCAGGTAATGATTTCATGTGCATATTGTAGCGCGATAGATGATATCTGGAGTCAGCACATTTTTTAAAAGACCAGCTATGTCCTGGGCTGTTTTGCCTCTGTTGTGCTCACTCAACCCAGTTCTCAGGGCAGGGACAAAGTCATGGATGCTGCATGACAAAGGAGCTTGGGTGGGTGCAGCAAACCTTATCCATGGCCACTCAGATTCAAATTTTGCATATTTTTTGATGTGTCACAAAATATCTTCGTTCTTTTGATTTGTTGAGGTAAGAAAACCATTATTAGCTCAGGAGCTATGCGGAAGAGGTGGGCCAGCCCTGACCTGTGGGCTGTAGTTTGCTAACCCTAGGGTGAGAGGCTGAGCTGGAAGGCCTTCGTGGTCTTCCTCACACGGCAGGCTTCCAGTTTCAGTGCTGGGAAGGGCTTCACACAGCAGAGCTACGGGGAATTCTGCGGGTTCCCGACGCCGCCGAGCATCAGCTGGGTGTGATGATGGCACAGTGGGAATGCTCTGCTATTTTATCCCAACGTGGAGCACATGCACTCGAGGTGACACCTATGCACCGTGAAGGACACGGTTTAATAATTCTGAGGAAGACAAGCCTGTTTGTTGGACCCCTTCCTGCGTGCATTTTCCTCCCATCCATCACCGCCGCTGAGCACGGATGCTCAGAGGTGGGATGCTGCTCGGGAATCAGCTCTCCGAGAAGGCAGGGGCCGGTCTTGTGGAACACTTGTCTCCCGTCACCCGCTGGGTTGTCCTAAAAACCCTTGAGAGCTCCTAGCAAAGCGTCGGTTCAAGCCTAGGTTCAAAGTCTCGTTTCCCATTTCACCTCCAGATAGCAGGGGTCATTAGCATGTTTCAAAACGAGTCCTTAGTGTGGTCCCTTCTGGTGAGCTGCGGGGCAGTGCCACCCCTTCCCTTTCCTCAGCCCAGGGAATAGTCTGGGTTGGCTCCCCTAGGCGCTCGCCGATTCCCCGCTCCCTAAGCCTCAAGGTGTTCAGTGGGATGTCAGGGGCCGATGCTGCCTTAAGAAAGCGGTAGAAGTTCGTAAGACACCATTTTTTTTTAACAGTTCGCACAGACTTTCTCTGTGGACATTCATGCAGGTTCCAATGGAGCACATCTGTCCTAATGCTATAATACCTCTTCTTCCCCATGAAGTTCACAGACTGTCCTTATTCCTAGGGAAACACTTTTTAAAAATTTATTTATTTATTTGAGAGAGAGAGAGAGCACCTGTGTGCACATGCACATGGAGAGAGGGCAGGGGAAGAGGCAGGCTCCCTGCTGAGCAGGGAGCCAACCCCAGGACCCTGAGATCATGACCTGAGCTGCAGATGCTTAACTGACGGAGCCCCCAGGTGCCCCTGGGGAAACACTATAACATTCTCAAAAACTGTTTCAAGTACAGATAACCCTATAGCACACACTACTGTATTTTTCTGTCTAATAAAGGTACTGGTTCTGTACGTGTTACCTGTAAATGGTCATTTTTATCCCGTTATTTTTGCATCAGGAAGGAAACCCATTTTTATTTTTAAGATTTTTAATCTTTTCGTGTTCATTACTTTGATTCTTGAGGGTTTTTATTAATATATCTGCCTGAGGGATCAGCTCTTGAGTGACCCGTGCCTCAGCAGGTTATTTTTATATATGCAAACTTGCAACTATCATCTGGATGAACATCATGAACAAAATACACAGAAGTAGATCAAACGTTGGACTAAAAAACATTGTTGAGAAAAATTTACACGATTTTAATGACGTTTCTTCCTTGGTTCAAGAGAAGATAGCAGTCTTGCAGTTGGCTCTTAGGGGAATGTCGAGAAACAAGGCACCGGATCTGGGTGACGCGAGACTGACTTGAAGGAAGCCTTAATCTTAATCTTAATTATCTTACACACTTGCTTCAAGTGGGGACAAGACGGTAAGCAGGGGAGCCAGCTTGGGCACCGTGTGATTGTGCGGGCCATGTGTTTGGGAGAAGGAAAAGACGAGGAGAGGGAGTCTCTATGGAGAGAGTTAAAGATTAATCTCAAAACATAGATGTGAAAAACACAAAAAACAGATCAAGACACTCTCTCCCATGACCTGTGAGTGTGTTTTTTAATAGACTAAACACTGCCCCAGGGCTTGTGCCGCTGGCAGCAGCCCTAGCAGCAGCAATTTTGCATATGAAAAGCACTTTATTGCGATTTTTTATAGTAGATTTCTTGGCGGTGTTAAAAACCAGGTCATTAGTTATTGTACTTAACCGGGAAGCACATGCTGAGATGTGGGAGAGACAACGGAATCGAAATGGAGAACGTGGTCCCCAGCGTAAGTGACATATGCCAAGGGGGAAGTGGCTGTGTTACCGCAGGAAGCCCCAGTGGCTGCCAGCAGAACACAGGAAGAGCGGTGACCTCCAGGCCACAGGACCCTGAAGGCCACAAGTACTCCCTCCCGGAGGGCAGTGACTTGGCTTCCAGGGCCCCCGGTCCCTGGGTGTGTGTCCTCTAACTGCACTCAGTTGTGTCCCCGGAATAGAGGGCTTCACTCTCGCATCCTCCTGGCTGGAACCTGCGACCTCATTCCCCCCCCTGAGAGGTGAACTGACCCACTTTCCTTGGAACGTACCAGCGAATGAAACTTTGTGCTGGCCTGAAGACAATTATAATTTCTTCAGATGCCAGAAGCACTTTTTAGTTTAAGAAGAAAATATATAAAATATTGTTAGTACTGCTTCATCATGTCTCCTCATGCAGGCTAATATTGAAGACATGCCCTCTTGAACCTTTTTCCGGTCTCACCCTTGTTTTTCGATGTTTTTGATAAAGTTTTTGAACAGCGATCATCATTCTCTAGCTCCTTTCATACCTAGCTGGTGTGTCGTCATTTCCTCAGGCGACACTGTGCTGTGTCTTCCTTGTGTAAATGTGGGTCACCCACCTTCCTGCATTTTTTGGAGAAGGATAATGTGTTGTTTTCTTTATATATGAGATATTACATTCACAGAAATGATGGAGCATCATTTCACTACTAATTGTAATGGATAGACATTTCAAAACGTACATAGTGTGAGTGAAAACCACATACGTATCATTATAGAGAGATTAGTAATATGTCTCATAACTGTCTTTCCAGTACTCTGCTGAGACAACTCTTCTGTCTGCATTTTTTTTTTAGAGATTTTATTTATTTATTTGGCAGACAGAGATCGCAAGTAGGCAGAGAGGCAGGCACAGAGAGAGAGGGGGAAGCAGGCTCCCTGCCGAGCGGAGAGCCCGACGTGGGGCTCGATCCCAGGACCCTGGGATCATGACCTGAGCTGAAGGCAGTTTAACCCACTGAGCCACCCAGGCGCCCCTTCTGTCTGCTTTATTGCAAATGTACACGCACACACTTAGATACTGGCCACAGTGTTGGCTGGTATCACTGGGAGCCTCGAGGTACAGCCCCACTTTCTCAGCCCTCCTGTGTAAGCTCCGCAGCACTCAGAGCCTGGCGAGTGCTCTGTTTTGGCTACCTGCTCTCATTCTCCTTGGGAAGTAAACATTCGTAGAACATTATTTATTTTACATAGAAGGGGAAAATTATTCAACATCATTTTTCTGCAAGGGTGAGGAAACATAGAAAAGTAGTTACATTTTACTGAATTTTAAAATGTTACTATCAAACGGACAGGAGATACCATCTCGCTGTCCCACAGACATGGGGAAGGACACCCCTGTCAAAGTCGTTCGGTGTTTCTTTTGCTTTATGGCACAGTCCTATACTACATTTTGTATCCCTTTCAGATAACTGTCGTTAAAATACCATCACAGAAATGTTCCTTCAAAGGTATGCAGGTAGTTCCTCCTTCGGGAAGGGGAGATTCCTCTCAGCATTGTTTTTTTACATTTTCACAATTACTCTTGGAGATGTTGGTAAGACATTTCTGTCTAGGACTGGAACCATGAGTTGCCAACGTTTGGCTACCTTTAAACCCGGAGGACCTACGCAAACCTGGCGGAACTCCAAGTCCAAACATGGATCCTCCTGCAGGTGCTGAGAAGAGAAAGAGAGAAATACCCAAGTTGTCTTAGAAAAGTGCACGCCTTACTTCTGCGCTTCCGGTCTGAGAGCAGGGAACGAGAAGAGAAGAGAACCAGAAGGAAGGCTCACAGAGTCTTCATTTATTTCGCAATATTTCTTTCACAAGCTCCCTTTTCTGCCATTTTCTCTACTAACACTGGATTTTTTGGGTAGAACGTAATTGCACACCAAAATGGTATTGGCAATAATAGAAAATAATTACATGGATTTCTGTTTTCATTAACATTTTTCCATTTAAATTGCGTGTTTATATAAATTGCCTGGTTTGAGCCGCACAGCATAGATGATAGAGGGTTTTAAAAATGGCAGTGTCTCCCTACAAGCTGGGGGACCGATGTTCATTTATTAAAAAGTACTGTGAGTTTCCTAATTGTCCCTCTGACAGTCTGGGGGCTCCAATGTGACAGAAAGGAAGACAAAGGACAGTGGAATTCCTCATCCATGTGACTTGAAAGTCCTGCTAGAACTTAATTGTATCAACCAAGGTGACTACATCGTGTGTAACAAACGTGGGGCTGCCGGCCCGTGTCACACAAACCACGCCCTTCTCTTCCTGCACAAGGACCCTAGGCCCCTGGCACTTCCCCTTGGTTCCCATGACAACCAGGCTGGAGCTGCCTTGGGCAGGACCCACCCTCTGGCCGGTGTATCTGATGACACTTTGCTCTCCCTTGCCAAGTCCTGTGGGGGCCTCTTGGGACCCCACCCTCAGCCCCCCCCCCCCCCGGCATCCATAGAAGGAGGTTCTGGTGAAGTGCCGAGGTGGGGTGGGGACGTGTGGGAAAGGGAAGAGCTGTGATGCTCTCGCAGTGGGTCCTTTGATAAAGTGGTTCACTTACATTACTTCCTGTTCTAGTTTGTCTTTGATGAAACAATGCTTTTAGGCCCTGAAAGCATCATTTGTGTTTCACAGTATATATCCATTATTTCATGTGACGATGGGTTTCGCGTTCTGTTATGTGCTGGAGAATTATAAAATACCAAATACCACCCCCGCCGTGGACCCTGGGATCCCTTGTGAAGTTGTGGCAACGTAAGATGTTAAATATTCTTACATGGGAAAGCTGGGGACCCCAGTCTGCCCTCTCCCTTGACATTTCCCCCTGACATCTGTCTTTCAGGGTGTGAAACTTACAGATCACAAGCACAGTCCCCTGAACTGAACTTAGGGGAAAAAAAGAAAAAAGGAAGAAGAAGCCAATCGTTTGTTTTTCTTTCTGTGTCAGTGCACTGGGTACCTAGAGGTACCTAGTGGATATTCGGTATGTAGGGTTGTCCTTTTCCTGTTCTTCCTGCCTTGCCTTGGTAGGAAAAGATCACTTTCACCCTCTTCCTTTGTCTTCCTTCTAGCCGTCCTCCAGTCTCACCACACGCCACACGCCACACTTTCTCATGGAGCTGCATCTACCCCCATGGAAAGCTCTTCCTTGATTCTTGGCCTGCCAGTTTATTTACAGATTTTCCATATGCTATTCAAAGGGAGGGTGTCTGCAGGAGGATTATTTTCTTATTTTTTTTCTCAGTAGCTTTATGGGGAAGTGGTTGTTTGAGAGAAGAAAAATAAAGACACTGATTTGACAAATATCAAAAATCGGGATAACCTTTAAGTTCATTCTTGAACTTACATCTTCTGTTTCAATCCTGTGCTTTTTTCACCAGTTTATTGTCTGCTCTGGGGGTAACTGGAATAGCTTTCAGCATTTGAGAAAGTCATTACCTCTCTCTCTTTTTATGTGTATCATACAGACACGGGTGTGATAGTGACAGAAGGCATACACACGGTTTTCTCTGTATATGGTCCACATATTGTGTCTGTGGAGCACATCTTTCTCTGAAGCTTGGCTTGTAGTTAAAGATACTCCTACACACAGACACACACACACACACACACACATGCATGCACACACACGTGCATGCACACAGCATCCACACAGGCTCCATTACCCCCAAGTTTCTTGTAGGGGGACGGAACAATGTAGACATATCAGACTGGTTTACTTTAAACCAGTTAAATACTTTAACAGGATCCCTCCGCCTGTTAAATATGTTGGAGTCACCATAGAAACATGGGGAGGTGGGCTCCTCCTACTCAGATCCTCAGGATTTCTAGGATGCTCAAAATATTTAAACATTTGAGACCCATTCATAAAATGTCCACAGTGGAAATGGGACCAAAGCTGCCCATTAAGCTGTGGTGCTATGTCCATCAGGAGAATATTCTGTTTGAACACCAAGTTTCAAAAAAGAAGAGTGAAAAATCACAGTATTGAGGATTAGAATGTCATAAGGTGAATGACTCTGGCTGCTGGTTAAAACAACCTTTTTATGTTCTGAAGATGTGTTTATTAAATCAACCAAAGAGATGCATGGGCGCATCCCCAGACAGTCTCCAGAATCTTCCTGGCCGTTCCTAGTCCACCCCAGTGTCTAATTATAACTCATTTACCCACCGTGTTGACTCCTTTATGTTTCCAGTTGTCTTGATCACACTGCCTTGCGTTGTCGAAAGATTCTTCTAGAGCACATTATGAATTCCCAAATATTTTTCTGCAAGTGAAATATTTGTTGGGTAAATAAGGCACCATGGAGTATCAGCATTTCTTCTGAAAAGCACACTCTAGAAAAAAAGAAAGAGAGAAAAAACATCCTTCCTGACTTTGCTTCTTACAGAAAGTCCTTCCTGGCTTTGCTCCTTACCAAGGGTTGCACTCCTGATAGAGAGATTAGCCTGTGCTTTGATTACGGAGGGTACCACTTCTCAACCTTCACGATCTAACCTTTCGTCCAATTATTTCCTGTTACATTTTCAGTTCAGGGCGTTCAGCACTAAATGTTTTTCTATGATAAGTGAACATTCATCTCTGAATTGCATGTGAAAGAATTTTGCCTAGTGATATGATTGATTAGCTAATTTATTTGCACCTGAAATTTGCCTGTATGACATACAACTTTGTTCTAAAAAATACTGGGAAAACAGTTATGCAATTACTAGTACCATGGAAACTTGCCTTCATTGCAGATTTGAATCCCCAAATATAGATGATCAACGCCTACCAATTCAGAATGCTTAGATAGGCCTTGTCACCTAGGCAACAGTGTATTGGAAATGAGATATCTGTATTCTCTCAAATTTATTTCTCAAATTTTACCTTTTATGTAGTTTTAGAGCACAGATTTTAATATCGAATATATAATTTTCTGAAAAATAGGAAGCTTATGACAATCTTAAAATCAACCAGCTTGAAATAAGCCCTAGAAATAAAACCTAGACACCTCCCCATTTGAGTTTCCCTTTGGATGGTAGGTAGTATTTCCTAACAGTTAATCACAAACATAGTAGTCTTCAGCAGAAACCACATCACTGAGACTCTGGAAGTGGGTAAGTAGAATAATGAAGCTTCTTTCTATACGTAATTGCTCTTAGATTGTGTAGAAAATACAAGTCTTAAGTCCGACATGAGCAATGTAAACAAGCATTAGTGTAGGTACAACTTGTCTCAGAGACTTTGTTAAAACTTCCCCCTTTGTACTATTGGAACTACATCAAAATGGAAAGATTCTGGACAACAAAGGAAATAAGCAACACAAGTAAAAGACGGCCTTCGGAATGGGAGAAGATATTTTCAAATGACATACCCAATAAGAGATTAATATTCAAAACATATAAAGGACTTACATAATTCAATGAGAACCCCACAAATAATCTAACTACAAATGAACAGAAGACACGATTGACCTTTCTTCAGAGAAGACGTCCAGATGGCCAACAGACACATGAGAAAGTGTTCAACAGTACTCGTCACCAGGGAAATGCACATGCAAACGACAATGAGATCTCACCTTATACCTGTCAGAATGGCTGAAGTCAAGAACACAGGAAACCAGTAGTGTTGGCAAGGATGTGGAGAGAAGGGAGTCCTCTTGCACTGTTGGTGGGGATGCAGACTGGTTGCATCCACTGTGGAAACAGTATGAAGGTCCCTGAAAAAATTAAAAATAGAACTACCCTATGATCCAATAATTCCTATGCTGGGTATTTACCCAAAAAATACAAAAACACTAATTTAAAAAAAGATATATGTACCTATATATTTATAGCAGCATTATTTACAAATGCCAAATTATGGAGACAGCCCAAGTGTCCGTTGGTTGATGAATGGATGAAGACGTGGTGTATATACACAATGGAATATTACTCAGCCAGAGAAAAGAGTGAAATCTTGCCATTTGCAGTGACATGGTTGGATCTCAAGAGTATGACTGAGTGAAACGTCAGTCAGTGGAAGACAAAGACCATATGATTTCAATTACATGTGGAATTTAAAAAACAAAAAATGAAGAAAAAAAAGTGAAACCAAGAAACGGACCCGTAAGTGTAGAGAGTACACTGATGGTCACCAGACAGGAGGTGGGTAGGGGGTCGGGGATTAAGAGTACACTTAACATGAAGGGCACTAAGTAACCTGAAACTAATGTAAGTTGAATGATAATGGAATGAAGGAAATACAAAAAATAAATTTAAACACACACACAAAACTTCCTCCTTCAGGCTTCTGACCTCCATTTCATTTCCTTCATACCACCTTTCTGTTCCAAAAAAGCAGGAAAAAACAAACCAACAAAAAACAATTACACTCTTGGGGAAAAAAAAGAGAAAAAGGCTTGTTCTACTCTTGCCCCTTTACTTCTAAATGAAACATGGAAGTTGTGTCACATTTCTTTGAGGCTCACTCTGCATTTTCAGGGTGTCGTCATCTAACCTTTAAATTGTCTGGGATGAGGTTTTGGAGCCACCGTGCCTGATGTGAAAGACGTGGAAAAAAGACTCTTGATGTGAGTTTGCTTTTGACCATTGGCTTAACAACAGACTCCCCAGTGAAGCTGTGCATTCCTTGAGGGGAATGATTGATGAGTTTCTGTAGAGATTATGAATTGTCCACAGTTGGATCCCCATTGTCACGATCGAACCTTGTTCAATGTATGTTGAATGAATCAGTGCAGAAATTGTCCAAGAACAATCCTGATGGAAAACTCGTCATCCTCAGTTCTTCATACTGTCCTTGGAAGTTCCTACTCTGTTCCTACTCTGTTCCTACTCTGCTCTTGAGCCAGGTAGATGCTGATAATAAATTATATTAATTTAAAAAGCACACTGGATGAACGCTAAGAGGTGCATTGTAAACAAAAGAATTAGCATATTGTAACAAAATGAGGATTTAGTTCCAAATCTGAGCATCACAAAGAAACCATAAGGGTATTAGTAAGAAGTTAAAAAAATGGTACTATGAAAAAAAAAATGGTACTATGACAATTTCTTGGTATATCATTTTTTTTCCTAAGATTTTATTTATTTATTTTAGAGAAGCAGGAGGGGCAGAGGGAGAGGGAAAGATACAAGCAGACTTGTGCCAGGCATGCGGCCTGGCTCTGGGCTCAATCTCAGGACCCCGAACTCATGAACTTGACTCATTGACCAAAATCAAGAGTCAGCTGCTCAACTGACCGAGCCACCCAGGGGATCTACTTCTTGGTGTTTCTCATTGAAATGTCTCCCAAGAAATTTCTGTCCTTGCTATGAATTCACAACGTCTTTGTTGTGTGTGTGTAACTGGTATGACTCTCTCTTCTGCGGTCGTATAAAACACACAAGTAAGGGCTCCGACTTCTCATTTTATTTTGTCCCTCTTGCGGCTCAGTCCCATTTGTCTGGAGAGAATCTTGAAATCTTAAAAGAGATCCCCCTGTTCAAAAACTTTGAGGGTCACTCGCACGCCCGTGTTAATTCTCACCCTGTTCCTCCTATCCTCTTCTTCTGATACCTTCCACTCTCATTCTGTTCTCCCGCCTCCCCAAACCTGGGGCACATTTTGCCCTCGGGGCACATTTTGCCCTCCGTGCACAGCACACCGAGGCATCTAAACGATCTGGTAAAGACACACGGGACGTGTTGAGAAATCTGGTGACTGTTGCCCTGTGGGAGCAGGTAGTCGCTGGCCAAGGTTCCCCACCTGTCCTCAGCACTGCAAACCGACCAGCCAAACGCCAGTTGGGAAATGGTCTTCATTTTTAGACTACATCTGAAGTTTTATAAATTGAAACTTTTTGTCACTCAGCTCCAGTCGCTCATTCTTCTGCGGCTTCGTACAGCTGAGTCACACACCAGGCTCTCATTTACATGAGACAGAGCCCGGGCTCAGATTAGCACGGGGCATGACAAGATAAAAAATAGATTCATTATTTGACCAGCTGATGGGCCTGCCAGTATAGCTTTGAATTTAAATCACAGAATGGTAAGAATTGAAAGGGTTTAAAGTAGTTATCAACCCTCTACTTTTGTCTCTAGGCAAGACCAGAACTCGATGTTTTTCCTGTGGGTGGTTGCCCGTGGTATTCCTGCAGATCTCTCTTGAAGGAGATAAAGCCTGGCTCGGGAATTCGTTCGTAGCTGATAACATGTGCAGTTCAAATGCTTCTCTGCCTGGGAGACGAGCTCTTTGCTGGGAAGTTGGCACCTGGGCCACTAACACCCAAGGAGTGATTCCTGATAGCTCTGATGCCCCGAGACTGGACATTAATTGACTTCATTTTCTCTTTCATACTGTTTCAAAGCATTTTCGAGCACGTACTGTGGAACCGGACCTCTTGACAGGTACATGTTTACTGTCACACCTCAGGCTTCAATGCAAGAAGCCCTTCTAAACCTTCCACAAGTTTTCATTAAAAAAAAAAAAAAAAGCAGAAGAAGAGGAAAGCCTGAACATTGAGAACGATGTTAAGAGCTACTGTGGCATATAAGATAATACAAATATAATTTAACTTCCTTTTGGGAGATTTAATATTTGGCTATGGATTAGGAGGAAAGGACTCTAAGTTAAGAAATACACCTGGAGCTCAGGGATAGGAATTGTCAGTCCGTCTCTGGCTCTACTATTAGCAAGTCAAATGGACGGACCTGATTGAAACTTCTATTTAGTTGCCGTTGTTCCCATTGTAAGTTTATCAGAGGCTTTATCGAACTCAGAAATTATTATTGTTAGAATAGAATAAACTGGAAGACACAAGAGAACTTTCAAGATCTAAAAACCTCATTTGCACAGCCCTGGGAGACACCTCAACGTACCCACAGATTTGCGTGCTCTCGTATAATTCAGAAACGTAAAATGTTCTTTGTATTCTTGATCTTGAAGAGTGTGGCTGAATGTGCCAAATGTAAAGTCAACCTATAAATACCTTTATTCAATTGTCCCTTTCAAATGGCGCATTTGTTCAGCTGTGGAGTAATGCTGATGTTCCCATGCCGTATCAGAGACCTGCAAGAGTCGTAATTATATGTCTGCCTGGTTTCTGTCATAGTCTCTATCACCAGGACCTACATTCTGTAATACTTCACACCGTGCTTCGGAGTAAACAGTAACTCTCAAATTAATCCTGGACCAAAATTACACATTAAACTGTATATTGAAGGAAATCATATGATCGTTCCTTATGGAAGCCAAAGATCGACTTACACTTTCTCACTTGATACTCGGAAGAGCTTTGTTTGGTGAGAACTATAACACGTTACAGTTGAGGAGACAGAAATTGGAAGGGTAGGAAATGGACAGATGACCAGTCAGTCAAGGATTTGAGGACCTGTGGGGTCACTTTGCTTTAAGACTAGAGAATGGGAGCACCCTGTGTTAACTTTCAAGGAATTTACCGAGGGTCACCAAGTGTTGTGCTGACCTCGTTTACATTACTGATTGGAAATGCATCACGTTGTGTGTGGTCTACAGGAACCACAGCCCAGTGTGAAAGCTGTGTCCCTCGTCTGCTCCGCGTTAATGGGAAATCTTGGGTATCCCACTTAACAAAAAAAAAAAGGCCGGCCTACGGAGAAAGAGTGAGAATCATTTGCTGTAAGTCAACGGGGCGGCTCAGAATGGCACGCATCTAAAATCTCTCATTTACTTTTTATAAAGATTCTGAGCTTAAAGAATCGATAGGGCTCATGTGTACCTCATAGCTGAGTGTATTGTTTACAGATGATGCTACGATCAGGCGAGAATTATCAGGGGAACGCGCGCACGTACGTGAGGAAGGGGAAACACAGACCCCTTACCGTTCTGTCAGCAAAAGACTCGGGATGTGAAACGGGAGGCTCAAACAGGACAGTGTTTTGAAACTGAATGGTCTATTGATCTGAGGAGAGGGGCAAAAAATGATTTGGCTGGAAGCATCCAACAATTGTCAGTTGCTGTGGTGACGGAGATAAACTTTGATCTTGATGGCAGAGAAAAATGTCAAGGAGAAAGTAAGCATTTAGTTGCAGTGATTGTTAGGTTTTATCGGGCTCTGGAGTTTTCTGGCTTCTGGGCAAACAGCGTAAGTCACCTCTTTTGAGGGAAACCGCTCAAGATGGAGGGATAGATGGACTCGTAAGGGAAGTGCTTATGTGTACGGCCCGGGCCCTAGCCCGGGCTGGGAGCCTTATGCGTCCTGGGACAGGACTCAGTCTTGGAACACAGTTTGCTCACAAAATTAGGTTGATCATTGCAGATTTAGTGAACAGGATGGATCATCCACCGTTCTTGCAAGATACACACACATACCAGATGGCAAGGGTTTTGTTCAGTGTAAACATTACAGCTTAACATATTTCAATATCCATATTATTTATGGTGGAAATTAATTAGAAATATTTCCCATAATTTTTTTCCAGTTTTGATATTTTTCGTATTTTGCTAATTTTTTATTATGGTAAAAATGCACATAAAATTTGCTAACTCAACCGTTTTTAAGTGTCAAGTTCGGTGGTATTATTTATTTGTATAATGTGCAACTGTCCCCACTGTCCATCTCTAGAACATTTTTTATCTTTATAAGATAACTAAATCTCCATATCCATTCGACACAAACTCCCCAGTTGCTCCCTCCCAGCCCCTCGCAACTGCCATTCCTGCTACGATTCTAACTGTTCTTAGCGCCTCATAGAAGTGGAAGCGTACAGCGGGAGTCTGGGTGCCCCCGCTGGTTGAGAATCAGACTCGTGATTTCGGCGCAGGTCATGATCTCAGGCTGGTGAGACGGAGCCCGCATCGCACTATGTGCTCTGTACAGAGTCTGCTTGAGAATCTTCTCTCCCCCTGCCTCTCTTGCTTTCCCTCTTAAAAAAAAAAAAAAAAGAAAAAAGAAAAAAAAAGTGGAATCGTACAGTATGTGTCTTTCTGTGACTGGCTTATTTCACTTAGCATAGTGTCCTCCAGGATCATCCATGTCCTATAATCTGTATGTGAGAATTTCCTTCCTCTTTAAGACTAATTTATTCTGTCGTATGCACTTACCACATTTTGTTTTCCGTGCATCTGTTGATGAACACTTGGGTTGCTTTCAGGTTTTAGCTATTATAAATAATGCTGTTATAAACATGATATAAACATGTTATAAACATGTTACAAACAAACATCTCTTTGATACTCTGCTTCCAATTCCTTTGATTACATACCCGGAAGTGGAATTGCTGGATCCCATGGTAATCATACTTTTAATTTTTTGAGGAGCCACCATATTGTTTTTGGCACAACTGCCGTACCATTTTATATTCCCTCCCATGGTACATAAGACTCCAGCTTCACATTCTCACCAACACTTTGCACTTTCTGGGTTTTTTGAGAGTGGTCATCCTAAATGCCATGAGGTGGTATCTCATTATAGTTTTGTTTTGTTTTGAATACTTTTTCCATTTATTTGAGTGAGTGCACAGGTCAGGGGAGGAGCAGAGGGAGAGGATCTCAAGCAGACTGTGCACTGAGCATGGTGCCCTGCCTGGGGCTCGATCTCATGACCCTGACATCATGACCGGACTGAAATCAAGAGACCAACGCTTGACTAACTGAGCCACCCAAGTACCCCTATGGTTTTGATTTGCATTTCCCTGATGATGAGCAATGTTGAGTATCCTTTCGTGCACTTACTGGACATTTCTGTCCCTTATTTAAAGGATATCTATCCAAATCCTTCGCTCATGTTCATGTATTTTTATTGTTACTGAATTTTCCATATATTCTGGGTATTAATCCTTTGTCAGATCATTTACAATTTTTTTTCTCATTCTGTGGATGACTTTTTTACTTTGTTGATATTTTCTTTGGTGCATATATATATTTTTAATTTCTCTGAAGTTCATAGTTTGTGTTTTTCCTTTTCTTACCTGTGCTTCTACTGTCCTATCCAAGAAATCTTCATCAAATGCAATATGTTGGAGCTTCTGTCCTTGACTTGTAAGAGTCTTATACTTTCATTTTTCATATTTAGGGCTTTGATCCATTTTTAGTTAATTTTTGTATATGGTGTTAAGTAAGGGCTGAACTTTTCTTCTCCTTCTCCCCCTCTCCTCCTTCTCCTCCTTCCAGTCCTAATCATTTTATCAGCAATACCTCAGTCATTCTTAGTACTAACTGTAAGACATAGTTTTTAGCCCTTTGTTGTAAGCATTACATCATTTGATGATCTGAAGGGAATTCTACTAGAATTTCCGTTGCACAGATGAGGAATCTTAGGACCAGGGAGGGCCGAGGTGAGACGTACACTGGGTAGTGTGATTCCAGAGGCTTCTCTCCAAGCAGGATTCGTGGTTCCCTACGCACGTCAGCCAGCGGACTAGATGTTGGATTCTCTGGATTTTAAGCAGCGGATTCTACAGTTCTTTCCGGTTCTATGGCATTGGAGAAAGGGGCTTTCTGTCATGGGTGTGTTCTCATGCACTCAGACGAGTGTCTTTTCGCCTGTTCATAGGAAGGGGAGACCGGCAGCAAGGCGAGCACTCAGTAACATGCGTTGAACTCTCACTATGTGGTAAGGGCTCTTGTCCTTGGTTTCCCTGTTTGAAGGACTTCACGCAATTAGAATAGTCTCCAGTACAGGGCAGTGCTGTCTCAATTTCCCAGAGAAGGAAACTGAGAGCCAGAGGCTCTGAGTAAAGTTATTCAAGTTCTTTGTGACAGGACCAGAGGGAGGCAGAAATTCAACCCCAGGAAATGTGTCCCCAGAGCCGGTGCTGGTGACTGTACTCTAAATTCTTGTGTAACATCTCCCCTAGAACTATATATCCGACAAAATCTGAGATGCTCCTTTCAGACGGGGCTTAGCTTTCAGCTTGGCTTTGACAGAAGTGTGGCCAGGGTCGCCAGCACGGGCATCCCTTCCGTCCTGTTCAGACTCCTAAGTGAGACAGCCTCCCGCCTTGCAAAGGGTTTTCTGGGGGTGTTTTTGTTTCCACTCACATGATATTAGATTTCACCTGCTACGTTCAAATCTTCTAAACATAGCGCCAGCCTGAAAAAAGAAAAAGTACTTTCATGAAACGATCTTGACATGCAAAGTGGTCGCTGTGTGCGGTGTGAGAGACGCACTGACGTTGCTATAGGGTCTTTCTCGTCTTCATGTTCACCTCGAAATCAGGCACTAAACTTAGAGCATTTTTAAATATCCTTATAAAGAAAAATGTGATAGTACCGGCTTTCCCCAGCTCATTCCATTGTCTTTATGACAAGTAGTGTGTGTAGAATAGTGGAGGACAAGAAAAATCATTAGATCATAGGAATAGTTTTCATGAAGTCTTCATATGTCTACACTGTAACTTAATTTTAAGCTTGAAATTCAATATCAGATGTGTGTGTAAGACTAACACCTCGCACCGAAACAGCACGCCCCACTTCGTCACGTGCACGGGAGCCCCGAGTCCCCCAGGGTCAACAAACAGCCGCCCTGAGAAACACGACGCGTGTGTGTGTGTATCTCCACGTCTTTGTATGTCACGGGGTGTCTGTGTGTGTCGTGCGATGGGAAAGGGGAATGCTGGGAGAAAAGAACAGAACACAGGAGAAGAACACACATTTCCCTGAGTGCAGTTGTGATGACAATTAACACTCTGTTTTTAGCTGTCCAGCCCTTACTCACTGGTGCCTGAAAAGAATCCATAATGCCCACCTGCAGCACGGAGGGGAAAGTTAATTTGAGTGCAGTGCTATTATCTTTTTTTAGCCATTTAGCGAGGCGAATATTGAAAAGGACCTTGGAGAGCGGCCCTCTGGCTCATTGGTCCTGGGCTCTGGCGATGGTGGCCCGTAGCAGTGCTCAGAGGCCTTCACACCTGTTCACTCAAACCTGCTGATTACTTCTGTCCACTGACGCATCGTTACCAGAGCAACCTGCCGTTCTCGTGACAACTTTGGGGCAGGATTACTCACACATTTTGGCAAAACCGAAAATGGGCGATTCACTTGAGCCAAACTGGTAAGATGAAAAGGCTTAAGTATCAATAATTGTTTGTGGGTTTGGAAATCACTCAAAATGTTTATTTCAGATGTGCTGTACATAAAATGGGGGACAGTGCATTCCCGTGCTGTGGCCGTGAAGAATTCCAGAGATGGTCACTTTGTGGGTCTGTAAATAGTTAAGTTCTTAAGGTATGTGGTTCGTAGTTTTTTAAACAAGTTTTCTTCATGATGGGGAATGAGGATTAATTCTTTGCTCGGAAGAAAAAAAACTGAGTCAAATGTACAAGCTCTCCTGGGAAGGTGTGACACGTGGCTGGAGCTACTTCACATGCAGAAAGGTCATTCTCAAGCCTTCAGGAAACCAGGGAGCATTGAAATGACCTAAGCAGGGGGACTTGGGACAACTACCTTTTAGCTTTATTGGTTATGGCTGAGACTTCTCTAACAAGAGAAAGCCACAGGGCACCCCCCAGGTTTGGCCTTGCTCTCTGGCCACTCTAAAATGTGCATTTAATCCAACACCTCATTCTGCCCAACTTCCACTGAGATGTAAACACTAAGACTTGTTTGAAAAACAAAACACAAAACCCACAAGAGGCTTAGCAAGCAAGGCTCTTGTGACCAGTAACCGTAGTGCCTTTTCAAGAACCCAAAAGCCAACAACTACTGGACAGAGTTTTAGGTACCCTGCAATTAATACAGATTAAAACCTCAAGAGAAAAATCTTATTCTTAAAAGTGGTGCATTTGCATAACTTTTTTTTTTGGCATAACGTTTATAATTACTGATTTCAAAGATAGATTCCTTCCCTGAAATGGCATGAAGATGTCTGGAGAAGGGAGCTAGTGAATAACCACATACGGAGAGCTGTGTGCCACCTGTGGCCTCTGTGGGCTCCTTCCTGGATCTCGTGCTCGCAGGGACTCACTGATGCTACAGTAATCTTGTCAGCTCTTTTTAGGAAAATTTTCTGACTAACTGTTTAACTGATTAACTGTTCCCAGGCATAGTATTTGGGGGGGGGGGTGTTGTTTGGCATCACAATGGCTTAGGTTGGGAAAAATATTACATTTTTTCATTTTTTCCCTTTCTGCATAGCTACTTACTGGAGAGTAAGAAAAATATATTTTTTCATTTTTTCTCTTTTTACATAGCTACTTACTGGAGAGTAAGAAAAGCAAATTATTAAAGAATGAGTAACCATCTACTCAGCATACCGTAAGTGTAAGGAAATATGCTAAGAGCTGTAACAGGTTAACAAGAGCATTCAGGGTACGCGCCTGTGTGTCTTGCGTCCGGTTACATAAAAGCTAACCCATGTGTGTGTGAGTCCGGCACGAGGCATTGAGCACCCATAAAGAGGTGCTTCTCTTACAAGAGAAGCTGAAGCTCCTGCCTACTGGTAAGACTGGTGAGGGACTGTGTCTGTGTCTGGAAGAACGAACAGAGCTTCCCAAAACGGATATGGAAAATTCCGGGCATAAAGAAACTGCCTGCGGAGACACCTGGAAATAGATCAGTCACAAACTCACTTGGAGGTGTCTTCGGTCTCCAGAAAGTTGAGTAAGGGGGTAGGAGTGTAGAACACACAGAGACATGTGAAGATGTAAAGACAGGTAAAATATAGTTTGATTGATGACCTAGAAAGTAATACCTTCTAAATTCAAGGTGATTACAAAAATGCTAAATCCAAGTTTTGTTGGCCCTTGAAATGACAGATCTAAGTATGTGAAGATTTGAATAATCAAAATTTAAATATTCATGCATTTGCATAATTCAACTATTTAATTATTATTTTAATGCAGATAATAAATATTATTGTAATGCTATGTAGTTTGTAAGACTGCCACAAGGTATGCTCGGTCCCACTGGGCCAGATGTTGGTTAACACGAAACCAACTCCAGTCCTTCCACTTCTAAACTAAATATTTGCTTGGATACCCTTCCTTGTAAAGTCTCCCCTAGCTTTGCTGAGACAGAACTCAGACACAACATTGTGTCAGTTTAAAGCGTCAGGTGCGATGATTTGGTCCATGTAGTTATGGTGAGGTGATGTCCGGAGCAAGGTGAATTTGTGTAGTTGCCCCAGTGAGGACCGAAGAGCCGGCTAAAAGTGTTCTACAGATAAACAGGATGTGAAGAACACACACATTTTCTTTCAAAGGCTGAGTGATGTGAATTTCTGTTTATACTGTGTGTATCTTTCAATGAGCAGGGCCAAAATAATTTGTACTTCAGAATCTGTACACCTGGCCCCTCTTCAGGGCATGATGGAAACAATGTGTTCAGTGTAAAGCAGCAGGAGAAGTTGTGCAGTCTGCAGACTTGACCTCTGTCCTGGTTCTGCCTGCTCTGTAATTTTTGTATATTGCACTGTCATTCTTCAGGAGTTGGGTCAGCAGTCTTCACTTATAAAGGAAGACGCGTATCTGAAGCCAAGAGGAATAACCACCATAGACATAAATGTCATAGTGAGATTCCGCCAAATTTGAGAATTCATTACAAAACAACAACAACAACAACAACACAACACAAAATAAAACAAAAAAAAACCCAAAACCACAAACTAAACCCTCCAGAATATACACAAAGTCCAAGTGATAGGGGTATTTTGTGAGATTTAGTTACAGTTATTCCAGCAAAAATTGCTTAAATTTCCAAAACCATGGTGGCATTATTTAAAGTTTCTTTAAAACAGAGAGAATGCTTTGTCAGAATTCCAACTAAAAAAAAAACAACAAAAAACTTGGTAACCGTAATGAAACCACAGCAGTGGATTCCCGGCCTCAGTGTAGCTTCGAAAGCACTTTCAAGTAGGAAAGGTCATTTTATCATTAACAAATTAGAGATATTTTTAAACAAAGTGACTTCACTTAGAATAAAAGTACAGGGGCAACACTTTACGTTTCTCATAGGCCTGCCAACTTTTCCCTTCTGTAAGACAAGAGAAATTACAAAAATTAAGAAGCCCAAACTGTTCAGAAAGTAGAAAAATTAAGAAATTGTGGTTCAAAAGGTTATTAATGCTGAGAAAGAGGGAAGTCTGAGACCTCACATTTGGCTTAACTGAGATATGGGAAGCTAGATTTCACAGATAGGGAGAGAATTGTTCTACGTGACAAGGAATTTTTGTAGTAAGTGGGTGCACCATAACAGAAAATGCATAGAATGTGTAGACCAGTATAGTTACTGTCTTGTAATGTGACCTTGAGTAGGACTGTAGGACTGTAACATCACTGAGCATGTGTTTCTTTGTGCATAGATGGACATGGGGCCATCTACTTGCAGAGTTACTGTTACACAGAGCAAATAGAACCCACAATTCACTAGCAGAGTGCCTGGGGAATAGCGAGTACACAGTGAGTGCTGCTCAGTGGCTGGTTTTCTTTTCCCAGGAGGATAGAATTTACCAGTAAATGTAACAACAAGAGTTTTATGCAACATCCAGATCACAGTGGGGAAAAAAAAATTCAGGTCATGTGGAGGGCAAAAAAAAAAAAAAAATTAGAGGCACAAAATAAAGAATGAAAATTTCTTTACAAAATGTTTTAATTGTCAAACCAAATTTTGCCTTATTTAATATATTTTTAAAGATTTTATTTATTCATTTGACAGAGATCACAAGTAGGTAGGCAGAGAGAGAGGAGGAAGCAGGCTTCCTGCAGAGCAGAGAGCCCCATGTGGGGCTCGATCCCAGGACCCTGAGATCATGACCTGAGCTGAAGGCAGAGGCTTAACCCACTGAGCCACCCAGGTGCCCTTAATATATTTTTTAAAGATTTATTTATTCATCTGAGAGAGGGAAAGTACACCTGGGGAAGGGGCAGAAGGAGAGAGAGAGTCTCAAGCAGAGACTGCTGAGCACAGAGCCCGACATGGGGTCCCATCCCAGGACCCCGGGGGCCATAACCTGAGCCACAATCAAGAGTCCAAACCCAAAGCACTGAGCTACCAGGCTCCCCAACTTTTGCCTTATTTTATTTTACAGAGATATTTTAGCAAGAGAGTTGAATTTCGTCTTTGGATTAAAAAGTTAATGTATTTAACTAATTTTCTCCAGCTCTAGGTTTCTTGCCATCATTTATTTTACACTTTTATTACCTGTGTCTAGACTAAAACCACATTCTGTGAACAGATGTTGGGTCATTTTTCTCCCTTCTGATTTCCTAACGTCTTTGCGCTGTGGAAGACGGTGATGAGCGCCCAGCCGGGGAGCTAACATCAAAGCTGGGGAAAGCAGACCGTCACGCAGGGATAAATGCAGGCAGCGCAGGGTAGGTTGGCTGATAGGTACCAACAGACAGCAACCAGAAGTCGCAAACAATTTCACTGATTGGGTGATGGCTCTGTGATTTGCACAGTGAACTACGTCAGCAGTTTCTTTCTCTCTTTCTTTCTTTTTTTTTTTTTTCATTAACCTTCCTTTTAGCTTCCTGCCTATTTTTATTCTCTTTTCAAATTGTTCTCTCAAAGGAAGGAGACAAAAATGTAAGAAAAATACACGGGGAGAAAAATGACTATAAAATGGGAATTTGGACTGAAGAGCAGAGAAGATCAGGTTTTAGGTCGTTTTTAAAGACAAGTGATGTATCATTTCTAGGTTACGTACGTAACGATGTAGGGCATTTCTGTATTCCTTCAGGGCTGGTTTCAGTGACCGCAGATGTAGCTATGGAGTCCCTAGTCTTTCTTCGTAGGGCTGTGCTGCATTCTGTCTCTTTGGGATTTTCTCCTCTGGTGGGGTCCATGGCATTGACCTTCTCTGGCTCCCCCTTACTACCCCTCTCACTTTCCTTTATTGACTCTTTTCTCTCTGCCTGCACTTTCAAAAGTAGACAGTCTTTAAGGTTATGGCTCATAAGTCTCTTTCTTCTTCTTATATACAGTCCTTTGTAGGCTAAATCCTTTCCGAAGCTTCAACTATGACCTTTTGGTCAAGGATTCTCAAAGCCGAACTTCTATTTGTGATTTATTTTCTGAATTCCACTCCTGTATGTTCAACCTTCCACTAATTCTGTTAGTCTTTCCGGTATCGCCCCTTTTCACATTACCTAAAGTAAATGCTCCATCTTCTTGGGTCCAGACCCATTCACGTCTTCTGTCTTTGAGCCATATTTAGCACATCCTTTAATCCTGAATTTTCTGTGGTTTCCTGTTGTTTTTGTTGGTCAGGGAGACAGAGAACGTTAAACTTTCACTTTTGCTTATGTTACGGCTCATTTCTCATAAGTGCTGTCTCTCATCGTGGGTGGTCCTCTCTCTCTCCACTTGCTGCTTCCCTATGTCAGACATACGTGTGTTCGTTTTCTCTTGCAGCAAATTCTTCACGGGTTTCTCATCTCTCTGTGTCCTGAGGAATCTGAGCACCTCCTCACACCTTCACACACAACTCTGATCATGCGTCTCTAATAAAAATTAACTGTATTTTCAAGGGCTTCCTCCCTATTCCTTGCAAAGTCCAAACTCCTGAGATGCACACAAACTGCTTGCAATTTTCTGTATTCCAACCCCAGTGTCTCCCAAAGTGATGCCATTACAGCAGTGACATCTGCATCAACAGAGAATTTGCTAGAAATCAGAGTTTCCCGGGCTAACCCCTAACTTCCTATTTTGAGTCTCGAAGGTCGGACCCAACATTCGTTTTCACATGGCCTTCTGGTAGCACATGAGGGAGAATACTGGAGGCAGAGCTAACCTGCAGCTAGAGTGTTGGTCCTGTCAGATGAAGGACAGCTCTCTGGTGGGTTCAGGTGGTCATAAGTAGAAAAAGTTGCTCTAGCTAACGAAAAGGTGTGTGTAACTCTGTTCCATCGTATCCTAACATCAGACCAGAATAGCACTCTCAGTCATGCCCACTGTCTGGAGTAAGTCTCTGCTTCTGTGAGGTCCTTCTCAGTTTCCTCAACATCTTTAAAATGCCAGGCGTGGAAGTTAAGAGAATTCTGGGCAAGTCTCCCTGGTGTCGGAGTCTGTCATCATGAGGGTCTACCCTACACCCTTCTCTCTGGGCCTGCAGATAGATGGTTATTGTTTTTGTCATTTTGGTGCTTTGAGAAAATATTCAAATGCTTTCATGTCTTCCTCCCTTCTGTAGTAATGCCTTTCTCACAGTTAGAAGTAACAACATACGCATTCTTTCAGTTGCCGAAGATACTGGTTCCACGTAAACATGTGAGGATCAACAGATAGATGATGGCCACGGCGGTGGGGGGTGGGAGGACTCCCTGTTGTCACATGAAGTAAGCTCCGCTCATTGCCTGGACCCCACAGACTTGCTTCTGGGACAGATCACAGTGGCACTTGGAGCCGTGTGCCCTGGGCTTACCTCAGGTTCAGCCTCTAATTACTCACCCCTGCTCTCCCTAAGTGCAGAGCCAGAGCCCTTAAGAATGAGGGGGCGGCACTCAGTGGGTCAGGCAGTAGAATATTGTCCAAACGTGATCGCCCTCCTTTCACAGAAGAGGCTCTAGATCAAAAATTAACCAGGACTACACATTTCTGAGGAGCAAAGGTTCTGTAATGTGCAGGTCTGAGACGTCTACGGGCCCTTCTTTTCCAAGCTTGTGCTCTCTCCAAAATATAGCAGTAGACTCTTAGCCAACAGTGCTTCGATTTTCATTTCAGGTGATAAAAACCAAAATTAACCCCAAATCTTGACTCCTTTATTGCCACATCTTGTGGATGGACAGGATAGCTAGAATCGTCCTTACATGCTCTGCGTTGGGTCTAAGGGGCAGCACTGTTCTGTTTTCCTCTGTGTGGTTCCTAAGGCTGGAAGAGGGAACTGGCCCATTTTACTCTTTCTTTATTTATCTGTCCCTTGCAATTGCTCCCCAACAGTGAGCACTAGGATCCAATTCTTGGGAGAGAGGAGTGGAGGTGGAGAAGCTCCCTTCTTTTAAGACCATGTTGTCTGTTTCCAAAGAGAGACTTTGGAAGAGGGACTTGATAAGCTGTTTTTCACTTACAAACACTGGCTCTTAGCTTCCCTGCTGGGATGAAGGGTCTCTCTTCTTTCCTCCCTGGCAGCCCATTGATTTAATGGCTGCTCTTCACAGCCCTCCCTAGCATGGACCCCTGTGATGGAGCTAATTCGTTGGTGGGGTGCACGACTAGTGGGGAAGGATAGAAGTTCTCTGAGGCCACATATCCCCGGTTCAGGGAAATACCTAAAGATGTATCTCCTCACACATCCCACAGACTCCGCTGTTGTGATGTCCCTTCTCCTTGGGCTGTATGCCAGTGCGTCGATCAGCATTCCCAGGTGCACCGAGAAGTTTAAGCAGAAGATTTCGGAGGAGGTCTAGTTGGGAAGGCAAAGGCTGTCCAGTGTATGCTGAGCCTCTTGGAAGGCTGTAGCACTACACAGTGGCCCTGGGCTGTTCAGGGGACCACCTGTATCTAGAACCATGGGATCCCTGGCAGCAAGAAGTAGCGCCCCCGGCTGTCCAATCCCAATGCCTGGGGCCAGAAGACGTGCTCTCTCCATGGGCATGGCTCATTTCTTTCTTCAAGACTCCAGTGGTGCTCTTTCTTGGTAGAAGCTGCCCAGCAAACTGTCCCTCAGTACAGGGGGCTCTGGCTTTCCACCTGTCATAGCCCAGGGAGGGAAGCTAGAAGGAGGCCTTGTGGCAGTGGGGAAGAGGAACCCAAGGGAGCTGATTTCAAACACATGCATCCCACTCTATCCCTCTCCCTCACTCTTCTACTTTACTTTTTTTTTTTTTTTCTTTCTCATAGATTCTGTTTCCTCTTGGGTTCTGTTCACTGTCCTTTCTCTTCTGTCTTCCAGTTTCTAGAGCAGCCACATAGACTCTCTGGAACCAGATGTGTAGCCTCAACCAGATCATCTCCCCTGGTGGAATTCTCACATCCATGTTTGTCTGGGGAAGTCCCTGGGGCTGCCAGGATGCTCACTTGGGGCAAAATGGTTTGACCTTTGTGTAGGACACTTTCGTATCAATGAAACTAGAATATGGCTGTGGCATTGAGTGTCTTGCTACCCAGAAAGAATTTATATGTATATTATATTTGTATTGCTCACTTTTCATAATTTTAAGAGGGCTTAATTACTATATAGATTATGAATGTAATACAATAATTTTCTCCTTGCTACAGAATCTTTTAATCAGAATTGATCTAAAATGACACCCAAATTCTCTTACCAGTGGCCAAAAATCTTTAGACGTAGAAGGGAGAGTCAGTGTGAACATAACTGATTTTCATTGCAAAAAGAAAGAAACAGCTTCAGAATAATCACCCAGACTTCTCTAGCTTCTCATTTCTTAGCCACTTAAGTCTGTACATATATATTTTCAGGCTGGGTAATATCTTTCCCTTTCCAGGTTCTTACTGTACTTTCAACCTTGTTGCCAACTCTTTGAAAATAAGTACTGTTCTGTAGACAGTGAGTATTAATAGAGGTTCCTTGACTATGCCCAGCATTTTCTTGCTTCTACACCTTTCATGTTGTGTTGACTTTTTTGATCGTCCTCATCCTACCTATTCCTCAGGGCCTACCTAACTCACATGCTGTATTTTTATATAACCTGCTTTGAAGCCACAATTTCATATACTTTTCCTTTGTCTAATTCCAAAGAGTAATGTGTTCTACAACTATTATGACACTTAGGATATTCTGCCACGTGCAGTCCTCTTCCTGATGGATCATTAGTTTATTGGCGGCTGGGAGATTCTCATTCCTCTTTAACCTTCCTGTGGTGCTTGTTGCAAAATAGGCTCTAGTTCACATATATGGCACACAGCTAAAGTCTGGCCTTAAATTGTGTTTAAAATGCTTTAGATATAGTTTGCCTTAAAATAAAATAATATAGGAATATACTATTTATCTGGAACGATCTAGAAATTCAGTCAGAAAAGAAGAAACTTCCGGCTACATTATTAAGAATGCGAATAATATAAATTAGATGGATGAGGAAATAACCTGTATAATATGTCACATCTTTTTTTAAAGATTTATTTTATTTATTTATAAGAGAGAGAGAGAACACATATGAGGTAGAGGAGGGGCAGAGGGAGAGAGAGAGAAGCAGACTCCGTCCTGAGCACAGAGCCTAAAGCGGGACTTGATGTCACAACCCTGAGATCATGACCCGAGCTGAAATGAAGAGCGGGATGCTTAACTGACTGAGCCACCCAGGCCCCCTGAGACTATAACTTTATTTAACGTATTCATTTCAGTGTATGGTGAAAACCGCCTGTGAACTAGGCATCTTAAAAAAATGAACTAAATTAATAACATTACTTTCACCTTCTGAGGATGATAAGGAATATCTCTTTCAGTATATTTCTGGAGTTATGATGTGGGAAAATGTGGGGACCACATATTGATAATGTGGAAAATGCCAATAACCTTGGCAACAAGTTTGAAAGTCCAAAAAAAAATTGTAAGGACCAAATATCATTTATTCACTATTTCTTAATGAATGTTTGAGAAAGAATAGAATTACATTATGGAAATGTTTATCAACAAAGCCACTGATTTCTATCACTATTTTAACAAGAAATTTAGAGCATTTCTTTCGTGTTCACCACCTCAAAACTATGCCGAGGAAGAGTGTCAGGGGGACTGTATTCAGTGCTTTTTATGTACCAGACACACACACATCCTCTCCTTTAGTCTTTAAAACATCCCTTGCCTTTGGATTATTTGCCTAGATCGTGTACATGGGGACATAAGAGAAAGTAAAGTTTTCAGTGCCACATAGTCCCAAAATGCTAGAAACAAGTTTCAGGTAAAAATAATTTTCTTTTTTTTTTTAATGATTTTATTTATTTATTAGAGAGAGAGAGCGAGCGAGCAAGCACAGGCAGACAGAGTGTCAGGCAGAGGGAGAAGCAGGCTCCCCGCCGAGCAAGGAGCCCGATGTGGGGCTCAATCCCAGGACGCTGGGATCATGACCTGAGCCGAAGGCAGCCGCTTAGCCCACTGAGCCACCCAGGTGCCCCTAAAAATAATTTTCTAATAGTTAAGTCCATGTCTTTTGATTAGTGAGGTCAGAGGAGAGAAATTGTGCAGCCATTTCTGGAGGAAATATTAGAAAAGAGACTTGGTAAACTCTGAACCTATCAATACCAAGAGTATGAACAATAAGCAAGGGTCCTTGAAGCATACTTCATTGATTTATTTATGCATTTGGCAAACATTTTGGACACTGTGTTCCAGTTAATGTGCTAGGTGTTAGGACACAACCATGTATGACACTGTTCTTGCCTTTGACTGGCGCAGGGGAAAGACAGACAAGAATGTGGTGTGGCATAAAGGAGTATGGTGTGTGTTAATGGCGGTGCACATAAGACATAATGTGAACACACATGAGAAAGTAATTTATAGAGGAACCTATATATGGAGGTAATGTTTAAACGTGACCTTCAGGAGTGGGAAGTGTCTTACATTGGGAGAAAAAAGATGAGAAGGGAAAGACATTTTAAGCAGAAAAATAGATTTGTTGGTGTGATTCATTGAAGGAAAACAAACCGTGTGACTTTATCAGAGGACAATGGTTGTTTTATTGGTTTTATTTTTCTCCTCATTGTGAGTCATATTTTCTTGCTTCTTTGCATGCCTGGTAATTTTTGTCTAGATGCCAGACATTGTGTATTTTACCTTTTCGGGTGCTGCGTATTTTTGGATTTCTTTAAATAGTTAAACCTTCACGCTTTGTTCTGGTACACAGTTAAGTTACTTGCAAACAGTTGGATCCTTTTGAAATTGCTTTCAAACTCTAAGTGGGACAAGAGAAGTCTCTAGTTTAGAACTAATTTTTTCCTTGTTATTGAGCCAGTAACCTGAACACTTTGCCCAGTGCTCCTGTATTATGGGATTTTTCCCCTCTGGCTTTAAGAACACATCCCCTGGCTCAGTGTGAACTCCTCTGCTCCTTCTCTGTTGCTCTTTCTCCAGCTTTAGTTCAGGGTCTGTCTTGCCTGGGGCCGTTTTGTCCCATTGTTATGTGGGTGGTTCTCCACAGAAAACTCTAGGAAATCCTCTGTGCCTCCCTCAATGTGGGTCTCTCCTCTCTGTACTTTGCCCTGTAGTTCTAGCCCCTCACCCTGCTCCACCCCAATGTCAACCCTGTCTCCCCAAATCAGGGAAACTTCCAGACCCTGTGTGGGTGCCCTCCCCCCCTCTCTGTTCTCCTCAAGCTCTTTCTGGGCAATGCAGAAGGCAATGATACACTCACTTGTTCTTCTTCCCTCATGAATCAATGCCCTGAATTCCCAATTATTCAACACACAAAAAGGATTGTGTCCTATACTTTTCTTTTCTTTTTTTTAGCTCATTTAAAATTTCTTTATTTGTTTTAGGTTGGAGGGTACATTGGGTCCCTGCTACGCTATCCATAACTAGAAATATTGGTTATTTTCGTTTTTGAAAAAAAAAAAGATTATGTTAGCGGAGGCTCACATACAGATGATGGAAGAAAGAGGCAACATATTTCCATGAAACAGGTTTATTAAAAAGAAAAAGTGAGCATCAGAGTATATTAAGACTTTCTGGAGGCATTTCTGGAGGCACTAGAAGAAACTAGTGTTTAAAAGCAAGGTGGGAATTTTATTGATTGCAATGGAAGAAAAGCAAAATGAAATTATTATTGTCATGGTTTAAGTAAGTATTCAGCCAAGTCTATAATTGGAATCACATGGGGTACTTTGCAAAAAATGTCAGTGTCCAGAGAGATTCTGAATTAATTGATCTGGAGTGTGGCCTGTGCTTCTGTAGCTATTAATATGTTCCTCATTTTATTATAATGTGCATCCATACATGAGGTTCGCTGATCAAACTAGAAGAGATTTATTCAGTTAAGCAGTGAACACTTTGCATATCAAGGTGCTCTGATAAATTTGAGCCCTCAAGATGTTCACTGAATGGGTAACAGAGGAATTGCTATCCTGATTGCAGTCTGGCTTTGTTTTTATCACAGAGAACAAAATTAAAAACCTGCCTCTGACTTTGTAGTCTTGCAGTTCCGAAATTTTCAGAATTTACCTTCCTTTAGAACAGAACTCTGACAACATCTTCTCTGCCAGTTGCACTATGACTTAAGGGTAGAAGTTAGCTTTTCAAATACTTTGCAGTAAACTTGGTTGTAAGACTGTATCAGTATGTGTTAGCTATTGACAGAATCACAACCAATATAGTGAAATGCACTATTTGAGATTTCAGAAAAATAATATTAAACCTTGAATTGAAAATCAGCGACATCAAAAACAGAGTTGGAAAGAGTCTGGAGTTTAAAAGGTGTTTCATTTTTAATTACTTACTAATTCAAGAAGGATAAGCATCTCAATCAAGTTGTTTGTACTCTTATCCTTTAACATAAAAGCTCTTTAAATGACTTTGTTAATTAATGAGTACTTATCTGCATTTTCTCTAGAATTCAGATCCCAATTGCAAGATTTATTCCATGACTTGCAAATGACCTGTTTCCCTCAATGCAATATTGCACCTATTATGTACACACACACACACACACACACACACACACACACACAGGATAGAGGCACAGATGGGAAGACAGACATGTGAGAGAGAGACTGGAAAAATAACGGCAAAGATCTTGACTTTTGTTTGTGGGGATAAGAGAGTAGAATTTTTATTTATTTATGGAAAAATCGTAAACAATTGTCAAATATCATTTCCTTCTAAATTGGAAAAAAGTTATTCCAATAGTTGTAATAATTATCATTGACATTCAAATTTGTGGAAGCATAATAACATAACTAAATATTGTTATTACATAACTAATTGCATAAGTAGGTATTATTATTACACTTCCACAAGTTAGAATGCTAGTTATTCGGATATTCATGTTATTTAGTTACTAATAGGTAATAGATGTTACATAATGTCACTAGGGTGTAGTTGGATAAAAGTTTGGAATTGGTATTCCTTTACAGGTAAGGACAACTTAGTAGTAACTCATAGGAGAAAAACTAACCCACCATTTTATATGTTGATGAAGGAATTAATTCTGACTTCTAGTTTTATATCCACATATTTAACCAGTAACTGCTTACAATGCCAAAAATACTGAATCCTGACAGGCGTGCTGTGCCAGGACCAACACCTATTTCCTCCGCAGTGCACTTGAAGGATGGAATGTCCTGTCATCTTCCCCAGAATGCTCTGATTTGGTGAAAAATGCATTAAACAAATACTTGGTGAATGCCCAAAATATATCAGCTACTTTGATATATAAAAGTGCACTTCTGAAGGAAGTAGGCAGAAAATAAAAGGGAAAAATGGAAAGTGTGAAAGCTTCCTAAGTGATACAGATGTGTCACAGCTGGGCTAGCATCTCTCACCTGCCCACTACTGTACTTCATCTCAGCCTCCATCAAGAATTACTGGTCCAGGGGCGCCTGGGTGGCTCAGTGGGTTAAAGCCTCTGCCTTTGGCTCAGGTCATGATCCCAGAGTCCTGGGATCGAGCCCCACATCAGGCTCTCTGCTCCGAAGGGAGCCTGCTTCCTCCTCTCTCTCTGCCTGCCTCTCTGCCTGTGATCTCTGTCTGTCAAATAAATAAATAAATCTTTAAAAAAAAAAAAAAGAATTACTGGTCCAGATTTGCAGCTCTTTGGTACCTACAATGGTCCCTGCTCTTTCTCTCCCTCTTCCCCATCCCCTCCATGTCTCTGTCTTTTTCTGTTTTTCTGTTTGTCTCCTTTTAAGTGACTGTCACTTAACCTGGATGCTTTAATTCTGTCTCTGGAAAATGTAGAAGCCAAAACAGCTAAGGAAAGTCACTTAGCTCGGTGAGTGTGGAGGTTTTGCATATAGGATTTAGGCAGCTAATAGGAATGCTGCTCTGGTGTAGGGCAGCTCATCTTCGGAGTTTCCCCGCATGACTGAACGGGAAAAACAGGTTGGAAAGGAAAGGTGGGGGTCCCTCTCCCCTCCCTCTGGCCAGTGCACCCAACCGGCCAAGCCACATGGGTCGTATAAACCCTTTCAGCTTCACTTTTAAACTATGTAGAGTAGAAAAATACTGTTCTGTGGCTGGTCGTAGTTTGGTGTGAAAATAAAATCTCATGTGCTGGGAGTGCCTTATGAACTACTAGGATAAGTAACACGAAAGGACTAAGGGATCAGTCCTCAGCATTACGCTGCTATGGTGTGTTCCGCATGTCGGAAAGCTCGTGCAAGTGATCACTTCTGGCGGACCAATGCCGATTGCTTGCACACCCTCGAGCCACTCACACAACTTCCTGCCACACAAGTGTGTCAGCTCCACAAGCCTCAACGTTGCTGACCTTCATTGATGCTTTTCTCTTTTTTTTTTTTTTAAGATTTTATTTATTTATTTGTCAGAGAGAGAGAGAGAGCACAGGGAGACAGAGGCAGAGGGAGAAGCAGGCTCCCTGCCGAGCAAGGAGCCCGATGCGGGACTCGATCCCAGGACGCTGGGATCATGACCTGAGCCAAAGGCAGCTGCTTAACCAACTGAGCCACCCAGGCGTCCCTGATGCCTGGTTTTCTCTTGAATTGATCTAAGAAAAACGTGTATTGATTGAAATTTAAAAATAGATTGGTGTACATGATACTTTCATTCTGTAACCAGGACTTCACATCTGGATTTTGTTTTCCTCTTCCCAAGGAGGAAGATTCCTCCCCTCCCCGAGATTCGGGGGGCAGAGGGCGGCACGAGCAGCAGCGGCCAGTAGTGGGTCATCACGAAGCATTGACATTTTGGAAAGTATTCTGTACATTTTACCTTGTGGTTTGAAAAATGCCTTATGTGTATGGGACGCCTACTTAAAAAAAAAAATAATCCTCCTCCCTAAAATCCCCTTATTTTTAAACACATAAAAGGGGGTCTCCTTTGCAGGGTCATTCCGTGGCAGGGCGCTGCATCCAAACACAGGGCACCCGCCCCACATCCTCTGGAGCATCCTCTCTGATGTATCTGTGGGAAGCCGTAGGGCTCCGTGGCCATCATCGGAGACTCACTGCAGCGATCACGACGACTCAACCGAAAAGCAGTCCTGGAGGTCATCTCCGTACGAGTGAGGAAATAGCTGGTAAAGTTGAGGTAACGCAGATCTGTCTAACCCCAGAATGCAGGGTCTTTACATAAGAAAACACGCACGCAGTTTACTTACTTTGAATAATCCTTGAGATATCTACAGATCTCAACAAAATCACATTCATAGGGGAAAAATACAGTGCACATGGAAGACCATACAAAGAAGTTAAAATTTCAGAATCTGTGATCCTGCTCTCTTGGAGTCTAAAAAACCCGTATAATTTAGAGGGAATATCTAGATTGCTTAAGGGTTTCGAGTTGTCGTTCAAAAGGTTGATCATAGCAAGTGTTTGCCATTTATTTATTTATTTATTTATTTAAGAGAGAGAGAGTGCACTAGTGGGAGGAACAGAGGGAGAAGGAGAAGCAGACTTCCCGCGGAGCAGGGAGCTTGACATGGGCTGGATGCTGGTGCCGGACTCTGATTCCAGGACCCCGAGATCAGGACCCGAGCTGAAGGCAGACACTTAACTGAGCCACGCAGGCGCCCCATAAGTGTTTGTCTTTTAAATAACACTTTATTCTACTCTAAGATAAATACATTTCTCAGATTGAATTTTCCAAATTTCAACAATGCCTGAATTTTCATAAAAGAGAAAATAAGAACAAAAAAGGCAATCATGCAATTTCCTGTTCTGTATTTTTTCTGAGTTAAGAGGTCATATTTTATTTTGTATATTCTAGTGCATCTTTAACATTATAACCTTTGGTTTAATTTTTTTTTTTTTTTGGTACAGCCCAATCCAATTATACATACAGACATGGGTTCAATGGCCATTTTATGAAAATCATCATGTTGCTGTTAACTTTAAGTATTCAATAAAGTGGTTTTATATTTGGAGACCAAGATCATCTTTTATCTTTTCTTAGTGCCTGGCAAAGTTCTGGGTAAATATAGTACGTTTGTTAGCTGATTTCTGGAAACCCGACTTTCTAATTTATTGGCTCACTGTTTCATTCACTTTTCATTCTCATGTTCTGCACTGAATATTTTCTGGGGTTAACACATTGGAAGATGTGGGTCAGAGGCATAAATGTGGAAAAAAAAAACTTATCATCATATGTGTGTACATAACATTCGTCTTTAAGGCATTTTGACATAATATAGAATTCACAAGTAGTACAACTAAATTACATGTTTTAATAAAATACACATGTGAAACTGATAGTGTCCCTGGGAGTGAAAATCAATTCTAGTTTTCTGAGAGGGTGCCCAAGGCATTAGCATCCCCTACTTCTTAGGTATGCAGGGAACTGATGATTAGTATGTATTTTAAGATTGTCTCCTTCTACACCCCAACACAAAACCTTTATTTCTGTTAGTTTGCCTTTGAACACTAGCCCTGCCAGGAGCATGTTGCAAGGTCTTGTAGGGCAGAAGAGGAAGTTGGGCATTTGCCATTGACAATGTTTCTTTGGCCAGTTGCTCTATGTACTTAGTGAACGGTCACTGTGAGAGTTATGCTATGTTCTCTCCTGTTATGTCATGACTTCACTCCAACATGAGTTAAATCATGAAAAGTACGAACAAGGGAACCACAAGATAAGATGTGCTTTGGTTTTAGAGCTTATACATGTTGGGATTCCTTGCAGGGTTGGAGCTGTGTTGAATCCCCCTCCAGGGCCCTGGTAAGAAACATGATATTTAACTGGATATCTTTAGTGCCGTTGTCATCTCTTCTTTCTTCATGGATGAGGCATGGATCATATTGTGTCCATGAGCTCGTTAGAGGTCAAAGCTGTTACTTCCTCTGCAGAGACAGGCAAGGGTCTGAATTCACTGTATAGTTGTTAAGTGGTCCGGGTAAAGCCCACAGAGTGCTGACAACTTAGTATGAGAAAACCTAATTATTCCTTAGTTTTGCCTTAAATAGAAACTTCACTTCGTTGTAGGTCCCTTCGGCAAGAAATGTTGCTTTCCTGAAGTTCCAAATCTTTCATTTACTAACTGATAAATGAGATATATTCATTAACTTGGGGTATAAAGAGGAAAAGGGAGCCTCTCCTGATCTCTGAATAGGATGTCTCAGAAGAGCTGTGCGAATCCAGCCTCACCGCTGCCACAGAGCACGTGATGGGGGCGACCTGTCTCAGGTGGCAGGGCAGTGAGGACAGGAGAGGAGGTTCTCTTCTTTTTCACTAGAGGTTCAATTAGTACTCAGAGGTCCACTTCAAGAACTCTCCTGTGGAGGCTCATTACCGTAGCCTTTGTGAGCTATCAAACTGTTTAGTACTTGAACATATACCCTATTACATTTTTTTTTTCCTACATGGAGTTCATCTACCCAAGGAAAGCTAAATTTCTCAGTGAAAGGGTCTGTTAGTTTCTATTCTTCCACAAAGACACAGCTTGCAAGATAGAACACACTGACTTTGGCACAGACAAAACCACTGGAAGTTTCACCTCTACCTCTTTAGTTACATAACCTTGAGTTGGGTTTCTGGAATTTTCTGAACTCCTAGTTCTCCTCTCTAAAATGAACTTTATGTCATCTCTTCTGGGCCTGGGAGGATTAAGTGTGGTGATGTTTAAAAAGTGTCTGCTGGCCCATAGCAAATGTCCACAAGATAATTCCAAAAGTCTTCTCTTCCTCCTGGAATAGATATTTCATGGTGTAACCTGTGCCTTATTGTGGTTTTGTTGTTGTTGCTGTTGTTTTGTTTGTTTTGTTTTGTTTTGTTTTTTTCCTTGAAGAGCTCTTTGGGGTCCTGCTTTGCTAACATTTTTGAAGAGTAGATTTAAATAGTATCTGAGTCCTATGGGTCACAGTCATACCAGATTTTCTTCTCAGAAGGGGAATCGAGGTTGTGTTCCATGACAGTGAGTTTGGTACTGACATACTGAGCTCCTACCTCTCTGAGATGATCCCTTGAACATAGTAACTGGCTCTCTCTCTGTCCTTAGGGCACCAGAGGAAAGTGGTTGAACATTTTAGAAAAGTAGTTTTTCAAGGTTGTTAACCTTTTCCTGTTATTATCCCCTAGGTGAGAAAAAAAAACCTGTCCAACCAGTAGGTTAGAAATTAATAGTCAGTTCCAGTTTTCTCACTGTCTAAGGGACCGTGCGGATGTTGCCTTTCTCCATTAGCTCCATTGGTATCTTGGGACTAGATTCTAGTGTAGTTTCTGCACCAGAAATTTATATGAAGGCGTTCTTATTCTCTGATTTCTGTCACCCACCACTTATTCCTGGCACGCCTCGCCTCAGGCTCGGGTTATGGGCATCTCCCCTCTGTGCGGCCATAATTATCCATGCAAATTTTTATCACTGCGTTCACCACATCTTGCCAGCTATTTGATCATATCTGTTGGCTTGTGACATGGCTGTGAGCTCCTGAGTTTCATCATCTTTTTGTCCTAATACTTTAAATAAAATTTGATTCATAGAAAAAGCTCTAAATATGTTCAGTTAAATGTAATTGGTACCGGGGCGCATGGGTGGCTCAGTCAGTTAACTGTCTGCCTTTAATTCAGGTCATAATCCTAGGACTGAGCTCCGTGTCAGGCTCCTTGCTAGGCAGGGAGTTTGTTCTCCCTCTCCCTCTGCCCTTCCCCTTGCTTTCTCTCTCTCTCTCTCAAATGAATAAATAAAATCTTTAAAAATAATAAATGTAATTGAACTCTAAAGCATAAACCACTAAAAAAAGTAGGTGTGAGGTGTGTGCTTGTGTGGCTATATGAATATAAATCAATGGTTTTTCTTTGAACTCATCCAGGAAAAACTTGTGTTTATTGAAGTTTTAGAATTAATTTGGTGTGCATTATACTTTTATTCTGCATGCAGGATTTCTTATATTGATTTTGTTTTTGCTTTTATTTTCTTGAAGAAGAAGGTCCCTCTCCCCCCACTTCATAAGATGCAGCATATAACAACCAAACATCACCAATAGCATCAGTTACCCATTACGTTCTGCACACAATGTGCAAACTTCGTCTATAGCTATAAATTAGGATCTTAGAGTATATCTATATATTCCCTACATATATACAGATATGAGAATGTATCTATATATTCCCTATAATACAAACATCTTAGAATGTATCGATCTATACGTATATATGGATAGATATGAGAGTATGTATCTCTGTATTCTCTATATACCTACAGATACTATAGAATGTATGGATCTATACGTATATATGGATAGTTATGAGAGTATGTATCTCTGTATTCTCTATATACCTACAGATACTATAGAATGTATCTATCTATATACGTATATATGGATAGTTATGAGAGTATGTATCTCTGTATTCTCTATATACCTACAGATACTATAGAATGTATCGATCTATACGTATATATGGATAGTTATGAGAGTATGTATCTCTGTATTCTCTATATACCTACAGATACTATAGAATGTATCGATCTATACGTATATATGGATAGTTATGAGAGTATGTATCTCTGTATTCTCTATATACCTACAGATACTATAGATATTTCTTCACTATGTACACATGGAAAAAGTTTATAAAAATAATAAAACATTTACAAATATGGTGCTTTCAACTAGACAATTAATAACTCTCCAAAGTCCTGGAAATCATCAAAACATTTTCTATAAAACTGATTTTTTAGTAGCCAGAAATGACAGAAATTTTAATATTCTCTAAATCTTTTACAGAAATGCATTTCTTTCAAAATAATCTTGTGGTTGAGATAAGCAAAGGTAACGTTGGATCCTAATTTATTCCTTGTGCAAGGCTGTGAATAGACAGTCTCTGCCACGATGCAGTGCTTTCTACGTGGTATAAACGTTCATGTCCGTGTCATATTCTATGTTTGTTATGCGTCTTTTCACTTAAATTTTGTGGATTTATTCAAGGGCTTCAGAGAGCTCTATTTTTTTCCCCCAAACACATCATGCTGATTTGATATTATTGAGAACTATGAAAAGTATCAAGAACTTGGGGAAGATACAGTTGTTGAGATTTTCATTCTGTCTTAACAAAATAATTTAATGTAGAAGAAAGAAGTCTCAAGTTGATGACTATCCGGTAAAATGAATGTATATCATTCATCCCTCAAACACCTGCACGCGATTTTTATAGTTTTCCCAAATACCACAATGATTAGTTATTGAGTTATTGAGCATGATACAGTTTATTTGTGATGACTACCATGTGAGATTCCTATTATGGGGACAGTCCCTATTAGTGTGGAGGGCATTTCCTCTTCCATGCCCACCTTTAAAAGTTTTAGCTCTAGTAACAGTGGTCAGAATTCTAATTTAATACTTTACCAGATGACAACGTGATTGATAATGGAAGAATGGTCCACTAGACAGAAGACTGTTCGTTACCATTGTTTCTCTGTGACCTAATACAGTGTCTGGAATGTAATGGACATCCAGTAAGCATGAGCAGCAGAGAGGCATAATAGATGGATGCAAGAATGCTCGAATGAATGCTTGAATGAATGAATGGATTGATCTTATGTCTGACAGATAATCACTGCAGGTCTCACCAGTCATGATTACCTTGACTTTCCATTCCACTTTGACTTCAAAAGCTCCTTACACCATTTATAGGATCTTGCAAACTCCTTACTTTAGCATAATAATAAGACACTTTGGAATCTGGAATCTGATATAATGTTGTTCTTTCACATAGGCATAATTTGGCAACTTTTGTCACTCTTTTCCTGGAATGACCCCCTTCCTTTTCTGCCACTAACTGGGACATTGTGTCTTGGGGAGCCTCCTGATCTGCACCCAGACCCTCCCATGCTCCCAGGTCATTGCATGCATTCCCTCAGTAAAATGTATTTTACATGTTCTGTAACCATATATTTTTTCCCTTAAATCTCTAAATTTTAAAGAGTTAATGTTTTTGTTAATTTGTTTGCCTGCAATTTGTTTTATTTTCCCTTAATATGTAAAACACATCCTGGAAAATAGATAATGCCTTATATATATTTATAAAAAGAAAGGAAGGGATGAAAGAAATGGAAAAGAGAAAAAGTCTTTTTTCACTATTCATGAGTCTATGAAAAGAGTATCAGTTAAAAAAATCTTTGTGACCCCCAAAGTCTTAGCATGATGTCTTCAAACAGCAAGCCACTAATTAATTTTTTAAATATTTTGAATGTAATTTAGAAAGCATTATTAGTAGACACTGGCTAATTTTGAGTTTTGTACTCAAACTCAACTTTGTACTCAATACTAAAGTGTGAGGTTTGTATAAATATGGTTTTGGGAAATATCTTAAGTGTAATAGTTGTCTTCTTGCTCTCTAGTTGTTTCATAGATGATTGAAAGAGTATGGAAATCATATACAGGTATAAATTTAAAGAGTCTTATAAACATAGAACCACAAAGGAGCAATGAAGAAGAGCACGGTCAGTATGTAGAAATAAATGAAGACCAAGCAGATGAGAAAAGCACAGGCTCTTTATTCAAAGCTTGCTATTGAAAGGAAGTTGGCCACCATCACTTGTGTTTGGCATAGACTCAAAGATGGCAGAGGAGTGGGGGAAACTTTATGTTGAAACAGGGGCAAATTCAGAGATGCCCTCATTGAAGGCTGTTGGCCTGAGGAAGCTGTAGGTAGGGCAGCTACAAGGAGAATTACCTATGTATACTTGGTGAGGGGTGTGTATTTGGCTTTCTCTGGTTGGTTTTAAGTTGGAGGCAAGGACAAAATTAAGAAAGCTGTCAGTTGTTATTCAGGTCCCTGCCAGTTTGGGACACATGTTACAGGAGTTGTTATTTGGCTTACCAGATTGTTGTGAGAGTAGCAGTCTGACTTCCTACAGGTCTCATTTCCAGCAGGCTGGCTCTCTTGACTGGTTAGTGCAGATAAAGCATCGACTGGTTACCTGGACAAGATGGTGCAGGCTCTGGGTCAGAGCTCTGCTTTCATATTTGACCTGGCCATTTTCCATTTCAAAACTCAGTTTCTCAAGTGCTTGCTTGTCCAGTGGAGAATACTAAGAAATGTTTCCTGTATGTGATAGTGCCTAAGCTATAGGCCAAGAAAAATGAGCACAACATAGGTCATACTGAGTCTGTCATTGTTCTCTAGGTGGGGGATTACTAGGGCAAAATTCAAGAAAGAAAGAGAATAAGAGGGTTCGAAAAAAGCTAGTAAGATATTAAATGAATACATGACACATTTATCTTTCCTAAGCTTTAAATACTCTTTATCTTATACTTTTTTTTTCCTAAAGAAAATTAAAAACCTTTTACTTTTTGCTGTACTCCAGCCACATACCTGTTGAAAATCTCCCCCACCCCCAGCCATTTCAGGGGGACCTAGGGGAAGTGAACTTCCATCCCCTATTCCATGGAATCAGGTGGTCACTCACTCCACTTCTCCAATAAAAGCAGTGACTCTGGGGTCCAGGAGGGGCTAAGTCTCTACCCCAACCAGGTAGGCAGAATGAGCTGAGGTGAGTCAGGGCCAGTGAGTGAGGAAAGCAGGAGAGGCCATAATGGGTGGTGGGTCAGAGAAGGTCCTACCCTGAGGTCAGCCTGCTTTTGCAGGCTTTGCCTCCTGGCTTGACCGAGGAGGCCAAGGTACATGGATCTGGTGGGAAGAGAGGCCAGTGTTGATTAACATGCATTTTGTTTTGGGAATAAGCAGTTCAGCTAACCACTTCTGAGACAAAGGATGAGAATTTGAAGCATTTATGTCTGGCCTCATCCTAGGCAAACCAAAATACATGGTAGCTCTTATCTAGATCATGTGGGTAAGGGTGGTTCTTTGCTATAAGCTGTTTCCAGACACAAAAGCGGTTAAGGAAGGTCTTAACTTCCCCTCGTTTTTCCAGATCTCAGAGTTCTGATAAAGTTTAACACTATTCACAGAGTCTCAGGGACCTGAGTCATCAGAGTAGTGACAGAGACAGAGAAAGACACAGAGAGAGGAACAGAAAGAGATTGAGGAAGTATTCAAAGAAGTCACTACAAAATTCTCAAATTTGACAAAAAGCACAAGCCTGCGGATTCAAGAAATTGAGTGCATCCCCAAAAGGATAAACCACCACCAACAAAAAGATCACACCAAAACATACCACATAATTAGCCATGTGAAAATGAAAGACAAAGAAACAGTCTTCAAAGCAGCCATGGAGAAATGATGTATTCCCCATTGGGAAACCAACTGCTGACAGCAGATTTCTCCTTTGAAAACTTGGAGCCCAGGAGGAAATGGTACCACATTTGTCCTGTGTGGTGGTGGGGGGCGGCGGGGGGGCGAGAAAGCACTGTCAGTAGGAGTCCCTACCAGACCAAAGCATATTCGGGAATGAAGGGAAGGTCAGTAAATTCTCAGGCAGAGGTAAGGAAGAGGATTCATTGTAAGCAAATCTCCTTTTAGAGATGACTGAAGCAAGTTCTCTAAATGGAAAATTGTAACAGAAAAAGGTTTGAAATTTCAGCAAGAAAAAAAAACATCAGCATAGATAAACACAGGGATAAATATAAGAGCCTCTCATACTTTTTATAAGTTTCTTAAATCACATTTTATTGTTGAAGCACATTTTAGATCATCTGAAGTAATGCTCTGTATGCAGAAGAAATACTAAAGACAATTATATTTAAAATATGGAAATAAGGTTTCTACAGTGTACTTCAAGTGGTAAAACCCTGATTTCAATAGGCTGTGATGAATTGTATTGTATCTATCATTTTTGTGGTAATCCTAGAGAAATGACTCAGAAAACTATACAGATGTTATACTCAAAAATAGTCTTATTGCAGCAGGGGTAGGTGCCAGGATCCCTGTGCCAACAGGGAAACAGCACCAGGGAATCTCATACCAACTGACAGCTTGACTTGCCAGTGTGAGCACGTAATTTATACTTCGTGTGTGTGACCATGTGGTTTATATTTTAGCTTAAGAATTTGATAACAGAAATATATAGTCAGTATTTTCATTTTTATCTGTAAATTTGCATTTAGATATTATACATAATATTAAAATTATTGTTTCCACTATTATTTATAATGGTCCCCATTTCAACATCATCGTACAAGCCCTGGATTTACTTCCTGTTTATATTTCTAAGCAATTTGTGAGCCTTTTCTAAACAACCAAAAACCACAAAAATAACATTAAGCTTTTTCTAAGGGATTTCACATCTCACTTGATAAAATAATGTGCTACACAATGCCGTTATTGTTTCTCAAGGAGCTGAATAATTAGTATTCTGGTGAATTAATTAAACTTATGAGCCTTGCACTTAACCAGAATGTTAAACTGACCCTAAAAATTGAACTTAACTCTTCATACTCCTGTAGATACTCAGAGAGCTTTCAGTCCACCTGTGCCTATGAAGTCCTCCCTGGCATAGGTGAGAGTAAGACAGGACAAGTCATTACTAAAACGAAACTGACTAAAGATCAGACAGGCGTGACAGAGAGCAACCGGTGTATCCTCATCGGCTGTTAAGCATGTTTTGTTTCAGCTTTAGGATTTCCTTCAACAGTATGTGAGAGAGTTTCGGGACATATGGTTTCATACGACCGTATATGACAGGGAAGTAATAACCTTTGCCACTTTCTGATTGCTTTTGCCATGTTGCTTTTTACAGCAGAGTGTAATTACAATATACATGTGCTGTGTAATATCGTTGCCTTACCAGTGAAGGAAACCTGTTTATTCATTTCTCAACTGCAGTTTGTGAATATCCTGCCGTCATCGTATTCAAACAACCAATCTCAGATGCCACCTTGTTTCGTTTGGGGCCATGTCCGAATGAGTTATCCTAACACATGCAAACACACAAGGGCCACAAAAGCTTCGGGTGTTTTTGTGAAACCTACTATAGAGATTGTTTTATGGAAAGAGATATTCTTAACTTTCCAAACCCTGTCCATCAAATTGTCTTTATTGCTCCAGGGAATATTTCTTAGAAGAGCATAGAAAGATATTTCAAGGAGAGGGTTGTCTCTGCTAACAGGAAGGTCTCAGATGAGCTGACCCCATGTTTCTCCATTTTTCACACTGACCTTTACTGAGGATGAAATATTTTTTACGCCTTCTTCACGGTCATCAGACATTCTGCACAACATGCATATAGTGGTGTGTACACATGCACACCCCACAAACTACCCACATCACAAACCATACACCAGACACACACCATAACACACACACACACACACACACACACACACACACAAACACTACAAACTACACATGCACACTGTGCACCATACACACACTACCTGAAATGACCCCGTCTCCTCTCTCACAGAGAAAGGACAATGCCCTAAAAATCATATATTTGTGTGAATCACATTCATCAACCTGTTTTTGCCAGATTCTTTCTCTTCTGTCACTGTTCTCAGCATAGAGGTCACAATATGGAATGTGGTCTGGAAGCTGGGTCCATTTCTCGGGGGTCATTTTGCTGCATGACCACCCTCACCATTTCGGCTCCAGAACTAACGACCTTGTACAGATCCTTCAGATGCATTCCTGCTCTTCCCCATCTAGGGGCCTGGCATCTTGGCGGTCACTCTTCCTAAAATATTGTCTCTTTTTCGATTAACTCCTACTTTTCCTCAATGAGTCCTTCTCTTCATTTTCAAAGTAGTTAAATCATCTTACAATGGTTTCCCAGAGTGTAGTGTAGCTAGATAAATCAACCGGCTGTTACTCTACCCCCAATCCATTTTCTGTTGTATCTCATGTAGTTCATGGGACTTGAAATTATATACATGTACTTTTGCACAAACCAGTTGCATACATAGGCTCCGAACTCAAATGAGGAGAGATGAAGTTTTGAAACAGCTGACTCAGTAGAGCAGTGGTTCATCCTAATACATGTCCTAATGCACGTGGGATCAGATATTCAGTACAGCCTCTCAACTTGGTGTGATACAGGAAGTGTGATGGGGAAAGGTTGCAGGAATCAGATGATCTGATACTTGTTCCAAGGAAGCTGGGCTCCATCCAAACTCCCACAGATGTGACTGCCTTTGTACCCCAAGGTAGACATACATTACTCCCATGCCAGGATATTGGTATACTGTAGGGCTTTCTGGCACACTGTGTGTCTGATTGTACGTCTTAGATCTTAGATTGATGGATGAGCTGAACTGTTAAGAGTGACAAGTATATGGGAGGGACAGGACTTGTGAGGAAAACGGCATGCACTGAAGACCGGCGCTAGAAGTGAGAGCTCATGGAGGAGTCATGAGGACACTGAGCTTACCATGATGAACGATTTTTGTTGGCCACAACAGGAGCAAGGTGAGACAGTGCTACAACAGCCCTTATGGAAGGCGGGACAGGGCTCCATCAGCCCTTATGGCCGTCGTGGTGTGGCTAGGAATAATGGCAGCTGGGACCAAGGCTACAGCGTGGGAAAGGAGTAGCTCTGAGGGATGTGCAGGGTGGAATCGACAGATGGGTCACTGCTGCCGAGGTTGAAGTCTATTGTGCAAGGATTGGGGGGTGGGGTCACTGCAGATTTCGCCAATGGTGAGTGAAATATGATTCGATGGTTATTTTTAATATGGAGATTTTAGGGATTGACTGGGGTATCGAGAGCAGAAGGAAGGGCTGACTGTGCAGCCTTCCAGCAGCGTCACCTGCAGGCGGTCAGGGGCTCACTTAGGCTGTGGCCATCACCCGAGAAAGGATTTGGGGACGACGGGGCCATTTTAAGTGTGCCATCAATGTGCCCTCGGTACCTGCATACCGCCAGGTACCTGAATGAGACCGCAGGCATCCAAAAATGTCCAGCAAAGAAAGGGATAGGACGATTAATATACAATGGGGCAGGCGGGGCGGTCTTTATTTTACGTAAAGATGCCAAGTTTAATTTTCAAGGCGAGCACTGAATACTAATGTTTGGAGACACGAGATCCCCCAGTGCTGAGACATCCGAACTATGAAGGTATCAAACGTTCTTGGCTGACTCAGCTTTCATTCTATTCAACATTTATTTTTTTAATTTGGCAATTTAGAAGTTCTAAGCTAAGGGACTGACAATACAGAGAAGTGAATCCTATCTGAATGCTGGTGGGGAAAGAGGAGAGTTGGCTTTTCCCCTTCAGGCATGTCGTCAAAGATCTAAAGTTAGGGGGTCAGGGATGCAACAGCAACTATCTACTACTCAGGATCGGAACTTCTCAGGAACAGGACTGGGGCGCACGCTGGCACTT
Organism: Mellivora capensis; assembly: GCA_004024625.1. Classification (NCBI taxonomy): domain Eukaryota; kingdom Metazoa; phylum Chordata; class Mammalia; order Carnivora; family Mustelidae; genus Mellivora; species Mellivora capensis. Next base: position 28,480 of record PISX010001708.1, on the reverse strand, counting down.
TATTCCCGACCACTCAGGATGTTTTGAGATGTAATCCAGTAATCTTTCCCCGAGGGATTTACCCTAACTAAATGACCTTTTTAAATTTAAAAAAATAAAAAAAAATATTAAAATATTTACAATATGTGTAAATATTTTAATAAAAAGCAATGTGCATTATAACACTGTTCACAATCCTGAAGAAATGTAAGTGATCTAAATGTCCAGGAATGTTAAATGGTTAAGATAATTATGGCAAATCTACTGAATATAATATCCATTAAGGGAATATCTGCAAATATTATGTAACATTATGAACATTATTTTGCAGTACTATTTAGTACTATAAAAAGACTACAAAATGGTTAGCATTCTGATAACATTTGAAGATATATACAAATACGAGCATAAGAAAACAGTAGAAGGGGATACTCATGGTATGATGGTCTCGTTAGAGAATTGGGCGCTATTTTTCAGGTTTTAGAATTCCATATCTTATTTTCATGATGCAAAACTTAAAATACACGTTGTTGCCATTATCAGTTTTTAAGGCTTGATTGACATCCGTGTATGAATGGGATTCCTCTGTACAGAAACATGTGTTTTTGAGGTTTTAGGATGTCATTTCATGTCTTCATGAGTCCTTCAAATATTAGAGTCTTAAGCGGATTCTGTACTGAGAGGTTAATTTTTGCTCTTGCCTGTTTATTCCTTCCTTTCCTTACAGAACGCCAGTACTATTAAGTGTTCTTCAGAACCATGTGATTCTCAGGGAACGCACTGCCCATAAAAGAACATTAATTTTACAGTGATTGTGGCTGCCCAGTGGCTTACCTTACTTCACGGTTAATCAATTATGCCTTGCACTTAAGCTGATGAAGAAGTATGCTAATCTCATGCTGTGATCACCGTGGAGGGCTTTAGAATCACGATCCACTCACACCTCTGTCCCTGCCTGGCTTTGTGTCTGCCCAACTTGTCAGCTGCGGGAAATTATTTCAGCTCTGTTCCCAGGTATTGGAAATGGCCAATTTTCCTAATCCCAGAAGTTCACATGAGCTTTGTCCTTCCATTTCTGGGAGTGCATTTATAAAAGGAGGTTTTATGTAGGTTTAAGAAAAAAACAACCCTCAATTAAAAAATATATATACATATATATTCCAGTGCACATTTGTAGGGTATCAGTTTTTATTCTGTAGGGTATCAGTTTTTACTTTTCTTATTTTATCCAGGAGCCACAAACCTGCTGTGTCCCTTCCCTTCTTTAAAAGGAATATGTCTCTTTGTTGAGAAGTGAAGCCTACACAGGGGAGTAATCCTAAAAGGACAGTTGGCATTATCATTCAGGAATTCTATTAATAGTTTGTTTCTTTTTTTTAACATTTTATTTATTTGCAAGAGAGTGAACTCAGAATGGGGGGGAGAGAGAGGGAGAATTAAGCTCCTCAAGGAGCAGGGAGCCCCATGTGGGGTTTAGTCTCAGGACCTGGGGATCATGATCTGAGCCGAAAGCAGACACTTAACCAACGTAGCGACCCAGACGCTCCCGGGAATTGGTTTAAAACAAAAACACAACTGCAGCCTGCTATGGGGATGACCCCCATCATTTCATTATTAGACATTATTATAGTATGCACTTTCAATGGATTAAGGAACTTCTTTTGTTACTGTTAAATGATTGATGGAATGAGGTGACATATAGAGTCTAAAGACAGAATTTTGAATGATTTCTGAATGATAATCAGAGCTTAGATGTGGGCCAATGTTCTAATTAAATGTGTATTTTTTCATTGGTGGGTTATTTGTTAAATGGTCTAATTGATTCTCCATTAGAGAGGTTCACTGGTTCTGGGTAGAAGACATTTCCTAGCTGATAGAGGCATCATTTGGGTATTAATGACGATTAGAGAAATCGAATTGTGCAAGTAGTCAGGACATGTTATAGAAAGAGAAAGGGGCTTTCCTGCAAACCCCCCCCACCCACACACCACCCACCGCCCCAGCTGGGTAACCTAGAGCAGCTTTGTGCTTTGCTCAGGAGCTCCTTTTCTTCTGCTCTGCCACTGGGAGGATGACACATTCTCTACGTCCTTCACAAGCTTGCTGCAATAGTCACACAGGATGGGCCCAAGAAATCAGTTTAACATGGAAGGGCAGTACCCTGGAGAATACTCTATGGTAATCTACAGCAAACACCATCCCCTTCGATAAGGGAAAATCCTTAGCTCGGCGTGCAGGACCCTGCATAAAGCAGAACAGTTTTGGGTCTGATTTTCACCTCAAAGACATTATTCTTCCCAGTTTGAATTGGTTTGTGGGGGGCTCATGCCCACCAGAAAATTCACATCAGAGTTGAAGCGACAGTGGCTTGCTTTTCTGACACTGGAAGGTGGAGGTACACATATTTCAGGGATGTCTTTATAGTTCACTGGCTTCTTCTGTCCCCCGCCCCTCTGTGTTCCTTCAGAGACAGCGCTGTAGGCCCTGAGGTCAGGGGGAAGGAGGAACAGGAGAAAGAGAGGGCAGTTCCCACTGGGGCTCCTCTTTCATTAGAAAAGCCATTCTCCCTGTCTAGTCTAGTAGGATTCTCTGTGTATCACAGTGTCTAGAAGGTAGCACAGGGTCACCCTCAAAAGGATTTTCCTTTTATGGTATCTTTTCTGAAATACAGAGGTGGTAAAGATGCTGGAAGCCAATACTGGGTCACCAGAAGGAACACAAGTGGCTTCTTGCTTAATGTATAACTGAGAGAATTAAATATATTTAAAATATTACATTATTAATTATATATTTATTAAATGCATATATTAATTCTATCATATTTATTGAATATATATCAATAAATTGTTAAATATTTGTATATCAATAAATTATTTAAAGGTTTTTGGTGTCCATGATAAGGTGGTAAGATACTAATTCTTGGGGTGCCTGGGTGGCTCAGTGGGTTAAGCTTCTATCTTCAGCTCAGGTCATGATCTCAGGATCCTGGGATCAAGCCCTGCATCGGGCTCTTTGCTCAGCAGGGAGCCTGCTTCCCCCCACCCCTGCCTGCGTCTCTGCCTACTTGTGATCTGTCTGTCAAATAAATAAATAAAATCTTTACCAAAAAAATACTAATTCTTGCTGCCTGTTTAAAAAATGTTTGCTCACTACCTCACCATAACTAAGTAAATGTTACAAATATTGTCGGATTTCTTCCATTATGTTTACTAAGAGTAGAAAACAGAAATCTGGAGCAGATCGTTCCTCTGTTGATAGAGGTTACATTCATTAGTAAGCCTATGATATTTATGTCCTATGTAACCTTGAGAGAAACTTCTAGAGACAATCATAATGTGCTTTAATTCTCTTGAAGTCACTCAGAAATTTCCACATTATATAAGCTTTCATAGCTACTTCTTTTTATTTTATTTTCCTTCATTCTGTGAAAAAAAATCAGTTTTTTTGTGTGTTTTTTGTTTTGTTTTGAGTTTGGCATTAATTTGACTTACGCTGTAGTGTGGTTCTGGACACATTCACATACACAAGGACAAGTGGCATTTTTCTAGAAAAAAAAAATCTGCCTTTTGGTTTGAAAGGTGAATCATCCTGGAGACCAACAATTTCATGGCTGGATCTGGCACTGTCTTTACAAACGATGGACCACCACGACCCACTGGGTCCATAGTCTAGCTTCTAGGTAAACTGACGGTGTCAACTCTGTGGAATCAGTGGGATCACATTTGGTGTTCAGTAAGAAATTAAGTGATTTCAGACAAGAATGAGGATTTTAAACACCTGACTTTTGCACACATGAACCAGCCCAGCAGAGATGAGTAGCTTTTTAGCATCAGTGAGCTGTAAGGATTGATTAACCTTCATGTCAGACGATACCATGAGTGACACAGGGAAGAAATTCACTGGGTCTTCAATCACATGACTTCTGACTTTCTTTTGCTAATGAAATCTTCCAAATTAGGTGTATTTTTGACGTTTGGTGAACTTTCTTCACTCATGAAAGGTGTAAGACTATGAGCTGTATATGCGGTGACATATTCAGAGGTCAGCTTTAACTTAATCATGAAATTAATGCAAAATCCTTCTGAAACATAACTCTTATAGTCTGTTCTTAATGAATACCTCTGTAATTGAATGATGATCCAACGGAGAGGGGATAAGCAGTGTCTTAAGTTTAATGCTAAAACAATTACAGAAAACGGTCAAATCCAAACCCTTCATGTGAACTTGTGATAGGAAAAGTTCATTCTCAGCGTCTCCAGAAATGGAATGTTCTGGAATTCAAAGACCCCCTCCCTTATGTTTGGCTTTATGAATCGATTATCTGTGAGAGGCTTATAGCTAAAGAAGTAAGAAGGGTCTGACTGTGACTTTCATTCACTATGAATGAACATACATAGTTCAAATGAACATACATAGAACAAACATACATACAAGTTTGTGAATCTCTCGCAACTGTTTCCCCTCAGTTCCACAGTCTTTACTTAGGAGTCAGTGATGATAAGGTGCATGCATCAGAGGCACACCCTGAAGTAGCTCAGATCTTCTTCTGAGGTTTGAGTTGACAGAAGCTTTGTGATCAAGACCCTCTTGATATCACATGTGGATTACGGGGTTTCTCCTTCATGTAGCCTGGGTAAATTCTGAGTCATGCATTTGGTGATTCCTACATTTTAAGAACACTTGATGGCTATTTCATGTATTTTTACGTATTTGTTACACTTACAGTAAAAACCCAAGTCTTTCGTGTGGCCTGTGATACCCTAGAACATCCCCACGCTGCTCCATGTATCCAATGGGCATCCTGCTCCCTGCGTGTCTCTTCCTCTCCTCTCTCCTACTCACTGCTACCATCTGGCTGACATGACAGTATCCTTCCATTACTTCTTTGTTGATCACCGTCCATGTTCATACCTTAGACTCTGAGCCAGGACAGATCTGGTACATAGTAGGCCCTCCTCAAATATTTTTGAATGAGTTCATTAGCAATATTTTGTCTGGATTTTCCACCAGCATGAAGCTATGATTTGGAAATTTTTATAGCAGTAAAAGGTGCCCATTAGAGTAAGCCTTTCGAGAGGAACCAACTCTTACCTGTCCTTGTTCTGTGGCATCCAGCATGTGGTCTTGCACATACTAATTAATTAAAGAATATTTGCTTAATCAATGACACATAATAAAATAGAAATTAAATCTGCTTGCCTTTTCTATATAGCAATTCATTCATCCTTTGTATTATGAATAATGAATAATGCTTAGCAGAAAAACCAAACAGATCTCTAAAAAAGAAAGATGAATTATTTAAAATATTTAAATATCTCAACTTTGGCCATGAATCCAAATGCCATGCTATTTCATACTGTTGTGATGATCCTTCATTTTTTAGTCATTATTGTGTTTAGAAAGAACGTGTGTGGTGCTTGAATATACACATATAAGTTCATGGCATGAAATGCCTCAGCGGTGTGATCTTTAAAGCCCTTGGACTGTAGACTTCTTCATGCTACGGTTACGCCAAGCCTGTGGTGACAGAAATCCTCCCTCTCTAACCACTGATCGGGGTTCTAAATGGGATCCGTCAGTGTCTGAGATCCCAGAGGGGCAAGAAAGAACGGGGGACCCTGAAGTCTGGCCTGCCACAGCCCTCTTCTCACTGATTCATCTGGGAGGTTTGATGAAGAGAAGCAGAGGGTCCCTTCAATGTTGTTGGTAATAAACAAATTTTCTTTTCCCGGTGACTCAGGGAGTCTGGAGCATTTCTGAGGAGGAATGAGATGGGGAAGCAGGGACTGGAGACAAGATGAGGGACATACTTTGCAGTAACAGATGTGGGGATAGGGGATGGGGGTGTTACCCCTCAATTTTCTTCCAAGATGGAGACCAAATAAAGAAGAACTTGGCCCAGGTTCAGATGGGCTAACTTAGTGAATTAAGATCATAGAAATATCCCCAGCACTTGATCTGGGAGAAGAGGGAATCTCTGGGGCCCCCTGTTTATGTGAGTTTTCATCTGTAGATACTCGACAGCAAATCCAAGACAAAAGAAAGAAGCACTGGTAAATCTTCCAGAATTATGTCAAAAATGTAGATCATTTCCTGTTGGGAGCCAAGCACACTTTTTTCAGGTTTTTGTTTTACCAGTGATTATTATACATAAAGAATTTTAGAAAGTCACGTGATTACAGTAAGAAAAATCATCAGCTTCTTACTTTTATGAGACTGACGTGCTACCTACTGCACTCACGAGGCACCTAACTTCTTACTTTTAGAATAGACCTGTTTTTAATGGTCATATTAACAGTTATACCAAGAAGAATGAGTAGACATTCCCTTGGTATCATCCTGAAAAGTCCGTTAGGCCTGGTTTCCAGTGTCAAGTTTTTTTCCCTGAACAGGAGAACTAGACAAGTTATTTTTGTGTCCTCGTTAGCAAAATGGAGGAAATAACAGTAAGCATTTGTCAAATGCCTCTCTGAGATGATCCGTAAGGAATTAATCAGATCACCATAAAGCCCTCCCATCAACAGCACATTCAGGAGGAGATACACGTGTCTGTGCCTTTCAGGCCTGCCTTTGTATGGTTACCTTAGTTTTGCAAAATGGCAACAAGGTGATTATTCACCAAAAGGGTATGAAACACTAAAACCTCTATTTGTACACAGATAACTTGTAACAATATGTTTCACCAGTTTTGAGACCGAGAGTTTCTCTCCCCTTTAAACATCTCTGGGGCTGGGGCGGGGATGCTGACCCCCAGGGGCAACTTCTAGTTGCCGTTGGCCAGATGGCAGTCAGAGGGTGGCTACTTAGTACGTTCAAAAGGCACTGGCATCGAAACTTGCAAAAAGTCTTCATTGCTGTGAAAACTGTCCAGGAGACACTAATGGAACAGTTCTTTATCAAACGTTCAATCTCCAAAGCTTTCCCTGTCTTCAAGACTACTTCTGAGTCAAAAGTGGTAGAAAAGCGTAGGATACCGAATGGAAAGATGCTTTAACCCCGCCCATACTCTTGCAGAATTAATATATTATCTTTCAGAAAAACCTCCAATCGAGTTGCCTTCGTTTAGGTGAAAGCATAAATAAACGGAGCCATCCTTCCGTGGGAGTATCATTCAGTACTAGAGAGAAATGAGCTCTCAGGCCGTGAAGACACACGGAGGAGAGCTAAGTGCCCATCACTTCAGTGAAAGGAGCCAGTCTCAAAATACCACACGCTCTGTTTCCAGCTCTGTGGCATTCTGGAAAAGTTGAAGCTCCAGAGGTAGTAAAAAGATCAGAAATGGTCAGGGAGGGAAGGATGAATAAGGTGGGACACAGAGGGTTTTCGGGACAGTAAAACCACTCACTCTGTATGATCCTGTAATTATACATTTGCCCAAACTCAAGGAGTGGAGAATGTTAAGAATGAACCACAGATGAAGGTATTGCCTTTGGGGGATGAAGATATGTTCATGTGGGCTCCGTTCTAATCAGTGCACCCTCCTGCGGTGACGTGGATACTGGGGGAAGCTGGGCATTTGTCGGGGCAGGGAGTAGATGGGAAACCTCTGCACCTTCCTCTTCATTTTGCTGTGACCTAAAACAACTATAAAGAAATGACACCTTAATTTTTTAAAAAAATCTCCTTCAATTAATCCATATAAGTCCGTGTCCTTGGGACCCCGACTCATAATAATTCTGCATTTTACTAATATCTTACTCATAGCATTTAGCGTGTCTCAATGTCATCACTTTTGTAAGTATTATAAAGAATTTTTTAGTTTTTATTTTCTTAAAGATTTTATTTATTTATTTGAGAGAGAGAGATCACAAGTAGGCAGAGAGACAGGCAGAGAGAGAGAGGAGGAAGCAGGCTCCCTGCTGAGCAGAGAGCCCGATGCGGGACTTGATCCCAGGACCCTGGGATCATGACCTGAGCCGAAGGCAGCGGCTTAACCCACTGAGCCACCCAGGCTCCCGTATTATAAAGAATTTTTATACTAAAATGACCTGATACATCTTAGCATTTGGATTTACTTGGGCCAGTTTTTGTCTTTCTACAAGAAGATGTCATTTTGGGAGGTAGTGGGTACAACATTTACAACTCCGTTTGAATGATGATGAGCATGCTTGGAGGCGTGGCCTTAAGATTATAATACAGGAAAAGTAAACTAAAACATTTTTTTTTTCCTGACATCTCCCTCTCTAGGTACTTGTCCCAAAATGGGTTATTACAAATTCTACTCAATTGAAAAGTTCTCTAAGAAGCAAGGAGAAAGGAGCACATATAAATAAAGAAGCCTATCTATTCTGAAAGCTGTGACCTGGCTTAAGTTTTCAATTAAAATAAAATAAAAAATAAGGCAAGATGACCGGAAAACAAATGTCCCCTTTCTCTCCTAGAGCCCTCTGGTGTTTCATTATCTGAGCACGTTTCCAAACTTGCACACTTACCAGGTAAGAGTGTAGTTATACCACCAGCACAAAAGAAATGGTGGGTTTCATACTGTGTCTGGTGGAGGAAGTTCTTTCTGGAAACTGGCTTGCTGTCCTGCGTTGACATAAAACACAGCAAATTCTGTTTCAGTTCAGTATGAAATAATTGTCCATCTGAAAGACAAAGTTAATTTTATGTGATCCTTTTAATTTCATACTTGTTTCAAAATCATTTCAAAATTTGGAATAATTTCAACATAATTTTACAAAGGACATATGCCTTGTATGGAAAGTAAGAACTCCACATTACTTTGTTCTGATATATAACTTAAAAATAGCTTATTGCATAGTCTTTAACTTTATCTTCCCGTATCATTCATTTGCCTATGTTAATGGGTTTTGCCACCAAATAAAGTGAAAAATTCTTTTTTAAAATAGATTCTCCACACTGAGGTTCAATTTCAGGAAAAGAAAATACATCATATGGAAAATGACCATACAAAAAATATGTTGTATTGAAGCTTTAATTAAGTGAAACATGTACTATTAAAACAAAACAAAAAAACCCACGGTCAAAATAAAACCTGTGGAAATTAGTGAAATAAAGATACGTTTTAGATCTGCAACCCAAAGTCTGACATGAGTTAGAGGATCTAATTTTATCACTGCATTTTTTAAACATATAAGAATAAATTGTAACATGCTTCTATATTTAATGTTATACTGAATTAAAGGAAAGTATTATGCTCATTATCCTGCTTTACATTTTCTTGACTTAATCCATATTTATCCCCATAATTATTCGTTTCTTCACTACTTAGCATAAACATATATGCAGGTATATTACCATTTTAGAGTTTTTTAAATCTAAATCAAAATGATATATTTCAGAACAACGTTGAAGAGAATTTGGATCATCCCCCAAACTTATTAATTAAAAAATACTTAGATTGTCATTGCAGAAACATTTAGAAATTATATTTCTATTGTTTAAAATGAAATGTGAAATTCAGTTCTGATTGTACTATTTTAGACCAGGATACAAATAAATTCTTACGTTGACATGACAGAAACATTTAATAAATGTCAAAAGATGAAATTTTTTCCTGCCGGTTTCAGAAAGAATGAATTAATAGGAGTTTGGTTGAAGTTGTGAGCTGCTAGAATTATACAGGACAGAAAGATGGAGACTGTGACTCACCAGGGACAGATGGGTATTTTTACTTTGCTGTAAAATCTTCTTTCTTTTTATTTTTTTAATTACAAACTACGATTTTCTGCTACAAGGAAAATTGAGTGTACAGAAAAAGAATCCCTATATGATACTGTAGCTATGTGGACAAAGTCAATGAGCATCATGTACATCATATGCCCATTATTTGGTAATTGAAGCTGCTACTTGAACCTGAATTATAATTGTGAATGTAAGTCGGCCAAAGGAAACATTCCCAAAGGTGGCTTCTACCTGCTCTTGGCAGGCTGTGTGAAATGTGGGAGGCAGACCAGTAGCGAACGACCTTCTTTGATCTTTGTTTCTATTTTTTCTGTATCTAGAGAAACGTTTTTTGTCCCTCTTTCTCGTGTGCTACAAAGGGTGCCATTTCCAATACTCAGAAAGCTATGTGACTTTTTTAGTCCCTCCTCCAGTGTAACATCCAAGCTCAAATTTCAACGTAGAGCCCTTTCTAATCTGGCCGCATGGTACACTTCCGACCTGTCTCCCCACATTCTGACATCCTAAACCGAGAGAACCGAAGTGGTGCAGGGCACCCGTGGACAGTTTGTCAGGATGGGGACTGGGATTTGCCACAGAAGAAAATACATGATCCAGGGGCGCCTGGGTGGCTCTGAGGGTTAAGTGTCTACCTTCGGCTCAGATCATGATCTCAGGGTCCTGGGATTGAGCCCCGCTTTGGACTCTCTGTTCAGTGGGGAGCCACTTCCTCCTCCCCCTCTGCCTGCCTCTCTGCCTACTTGTGATCTCTCTCTGCCAAATAAATAAATAAAATCTTAAAAAAAAATAAAAAAGAAAAAAACACACAATCTACACTCTGGAAAAGAGACTGGAATGTTCCCCCAGGGGCCTCTCAGAAAGCTGCTTCTCTCTAATGACCCCCAGCAAAAAAGAGGAAAAAAAAAAGGAGATGTTCTAACTTTCCGTCAGCTCCTACAATGTAATATTATATGGTCCGCACATTCGCTATCCAGGGAAAGACAGTGTTTACGACGGAAAGTGACCATGTGCGTTTTACTGCTTCAGAAGGAGCCGGACGGCCTGAGGCTGCCTCTTGTCACCTCCGGGTGGGGGAAGACCGGGCCCCAGGACTGCCTTCAGTGTGCAGAGCAGGTCAGAGAACAGACGCTGTGAGTCGAGGCTGGTCCGCTGACTGACTACCCTTCCAGTGACTGTGTGATTCACTTGACCTGGCTCACGTTCGGACACCTCGCTGGCACAAAGGCCCGGGGTAATACTGATCACAGACTACCGTTGGGCGTTTACATTCATGTAAAGCATTGAGCCTGATCACGGGAATGTGCCAGGAGGTTAAAAGTTCCGTCCTCTCCTGCTGACCAGCTCTACCATAAATGCAGGGTCAGCACAGTTACCCTGAAACCCTAGAGATAAATAAGTGTCCTAGGCTTGTCATTTCTAGCATGATTTCCAATATGGAAAGTGGTGAATTACAGTTAGAAGGACCTTGTTCGTTGCTGACTATCTGGTTCTTTGCCGCTGTACTGTTGCCCTACGTTGTTTGTGTTTCCTTAACCAGCGTTAGTCAAGGACCTTCTCCAAATGTTCCTGAGTTATCTGACAAGAAAGACGCACAGAAACACTAGTTATATTCAGGGACCATGAGGGAAGAACTTTAGAACTTTCCAGGAAATAGAGTCAAGATGTCCGATTGGCTAATTATGTAATGTAAGTGAAATTAATCCGTTTAGTCCCAAAGCACACAGAACCAGTCCACACAATTCCACATTCACCAAGCAGGTGTTGAATAGTTCTGGTCCTCTTCATTTACATGTTGAAGCAGATCGGAGCTCTGCTTTGTTTTTGGTTTTTTGTTTGTTCCCCAAGTTACTAAGCCTTAATGTACTCGTAATCAAATTTCCCATTTCGCAAGCGAAATTTAGCCATTGACTCAGAATGACATCAGTGTCATACGGCTGACTTGGGGAGGGGGGCCCTTATCAGCACCTACAGCCCCCTTATCCAGCGACCTCCGGCTCCAGAATGAAGTGGGTTCAAGTGTGACGAGTACAGACCTTCTAACGAGAAACGGCACCAGGAATGGGAAGATAAACATCTGGTTTTCTAAGAAACGTTTCCATTTAAATAGACTGTGGGAAGGAAAACTAATGTTTATCACGTATCAGACGGCAGTGACTATGCTGAATGTGTTGCATGAAATCTCTCACTCGCTTCTCTCTGCACGCCCGCAAGCTGGGCGTTGTCCCCCTTCCCTTTCGGCCTGAGAGAGGCCGATGTTCTCCGATGACAAAGCTGATAACCGACAGCATCAAGCCCCCATCTCCATCTCTGTGATGAGAAAGCCCATGCTTTTCATGGTTGTACCACAGTATCTTGGAAGGGGGACCTTTTTCCTGTGTCACAACTGTCCTGTTCAAACACAGATGACATCAGTGGCTAAGATCACAACCAAATAAATGTGGAATTCACTCTGCCTCTAAAATCACATGTTAACTGAAGCCATTCATCGAGGACTACAGTGTTGAACGATCTAAAAGGTGAAAACCTCCTTCCGTGGAATACTAGGACACGCCAGAGTCACGAGGACTGTGGTTCACTACCGGACAGAGACCCAGGAACGCGCCCACGACAGATGAAGGCATGGGGTTTGGCAGGAGGGAATATCTTAGATGGGCCAGCTGTCGCAGGAACGCCATAGGCTAGGTGGCTTCTGAAGAACAGACATCCGTTTCTCACAGACATGGGGGTTGCAATACTAGGACCGGGGTGCAGGCAGGGTCGGGTGAGGCCCCGCTTCCACTGGCAGACTGAGAACCTCTCCTTGTGCCCTCTGAGAGCGGGCAGGGGAGAGGGGAGGCGAGCTCTCTCGTGACTCTTGCAGGGACACGAGTCCCATTCAGGATGGTTCCACCTCCGACCCCATCTGCTTCTCCCTTCCTATCGCGTGTCTTCACATGAGGGGGTGTGGATTCACGTATGAATTTTGAGGAGATGCACACATTTGGCTGGTCCATCACAGAGAATTACAAAATATGAGAGCAGGAAAGAAAATCAGGAACCTGCTGATTTTTGTTAATGGCATCTGGAAGGACCGAAGGAATGCAGTACCTACTTTATTCACGTCAATAATCATAGGAAGAGTATTATTTGCTGACAGGATTTTGAGCTAAGGCACATGACTATATTCCCCCAAGCCAAGAAGGGTCACCTGCATAAAGGACCTGCGGTCCAGAGGAAAGACGCCTCATTGTGCACACGGGCTCTCAGTGGGGTGGCTGCGGCAGTCAGGGAAAAGAGAAGACCTGTGGAGAATTATTTGTGTAGAGGGTATGCAGAGGCGTTCGGCTGGATTACCTCATGAGCAGGAAGAGACCACGGGTAATGATGTCCCTGATGAAAGTGGCCGGACCCGCTTGCCGCTTCGGGGGCACCTGATGGACACGCCATGAGGCAGCAGCGGTGGCCGGCCTCAGCAAGGCTCTTGTCTCCCGAGTCCCTGACAGGCGAGCAGAAGCCCATGGCCCTGACTGGCAAGTTCACGGAAGCACAAGTCGTCCTACGGCGCTGCCATTCAGGAAAGGAGCGCCCACGCCACCGCGCTGTTTGGTTTAAGGAGATGCTGGTGAATTCCGTTTCTCCAGTTCTGATCCAGAATCAGCACCAGCAAGACCACCTCCTCCACCGCGGACACAAAACCCGGCCTGGGCCTGGGTGGCTCTGAACAATGACTCTGCCTTCATTTTCCATTTATTTGGAAAAAGCTCATTTTTCCTAGATGACCCCATACCTTTGAGTTAATACCCTTATCTGGGTCGTTCCCATGATAAATTCGGTTTAAGAACTGCGGCCACAAATCCATTTCCCCCCAGAATGGTATGAAGCTGCTGGTCTTGATAGGTATTACACAAGAGGGATAAAGCACAAGAATGCACCTTGCTTCAAAGAGCGATTTGATTATTTAAATGAGAATGAAATGTCATTTAAAGCCACAGTTGAACTGCTGTGTAATGGAACTAGGTCGGAGGCTAGTGTCCTGAATTTTAACACAGTCACTCCTTGACAAGAAGGGACTCAAATCCACAAGGTACAAAATTCCACACAACCTAAATATTTATAAATAACATAATTATCTCATTAGCAATAATAGTGAGTAGTGGTCACTATTCCCCAGGCATTGCTCAACTACTGTGTGACTCTTACGACAAAACTGGGAAATGGGTTCCATTATTCCTCCCATTTCGCAGGTAAAGGAAGTATTTGCAGTGAGCCTGGCTATCTTGCCCAAGATAATGAAGCCCGTAGATGTGGAAACTGAACTCAGGAAAACTGAGCATTTAAGAGTGATTTTCATCTAGTCTATATCCTCTTCTGCTCATACACTGAAGTGGGTAAACCTGGATGATTTGTGGAAAGCGTGAGACCTCAGCGAGAGGATGGGTTCTCTCAGCCATCCAGGGACATTCTCTTAGAAAGGTAGTTTTCTGAATTTTAGTCTCAGGACCCTTTAATATATATTTTTAAAATTATTGATGACTGAATATGGTGTATTTGTTAGGATTCGATCCTGGGACAGAGAAAAGACATTAGTGTAGAAACTGGTAAAATACAAAATGTCTAGAGTTAATGGTCATGTATCAAGGCTGGCTTCTTAGGGTTGACAAACGCACATGAAGCACAATAACGTAAAATGTTCCTTTTCGGGAAAGCAAGGAATGAAGTATCCAGCTGACTGTGTTATCCTGGAAACTTTTCTGTACATTTATAACTATCCCAAAGTAAAAAGTTTATTTTTAAAATTATTGATGACTCCAGCAAAGTTTGATTTTGAAAAGGTCTATCGATATGTACCATATTAGAAATTAAAGTGAAGAAAATTTTAAATATGTATTCATCTAAAATAGAACTACAAATTCATTACATGTTAATATAAATAACATGTTTTTATTTTACAAAAACATACTTGGGGGTATCTGGCTGGCTCAGTCGGTAGAACATGGGACTTTTTTTTTTAAATATGGAATGCTTCATGAATTTCTGTGTCATCTTTGTATAGAACGTGGGACTCTTGATCTTGGGGTCATGAGTCCCACATAGAGCACAGACTTTACTTAAAAAAAATATTTTCTACATCAAACAAAGACAACTAGTGGTAATAACATCACTGGTTTTTATTTTTCAAATCTCTAACATTTGGCTCAAGAGAATAAATCCGCATTCTTATATCTGCCCCGTGTTCAGTTTTTTTGTGCTATAAGAAAGGATATCAATAAACATTTCATACTCTACGACATTAAAATTTATTGATCTATTTAGCACTCTGAATTGGTCTTTATCCATGCATAACTTGGCTACAATGTACATTGTTCATTTCAAACACACTGCTTCCCTAAGTTATGCAGTTCTTTCCGCTCTTGTCCCATCTCATTACTCGATATGCCCAAGATCACATTCTGTACTATCCACACTCCTCCGAAAAGTTTTCAATATGAGAAGCTCTCAACTTCACCAAAGGGAACAAGTCAACGAAATGTTCACAAGGTTAACAAAATCCTAGTTTTCCCCTGGAATGGTCATTTTTTTTTTTTCCACTGACCTGCAAATACGGTCAGGTTCATTTTCAAGAAGATGTGTGCCAGATACCCAAATATAAGGAACCACGGTTTGGTAGTTTTCCTTTCAAATAAAAACAGTGTTCCTGGGCAAAGCCGTGAGGTGACCTCTCAGCTCAAACAACCACGCGTGGTTCTTTCCTTGAAACAAACCTCATTCCCCATTCAGCAGGCAACTGACGTGCCCCGGGCGTGCCCGTGTTTCGGCACGCCCGCGTACGATGTGCCCCGGGTCGCAGGTGGGACGAGAGCCCATGCCGTGCAACCACCAGCCCCGGGGCCTGCTCTCTTGATGATGCGAAGCCGCCACCTGTTCCCCATAGTTGCTCTTGCGGCATCAGTGTCAATGCCCACAGAGCGGGAAAATGAAACAATGTCTTCCTGTGATCACAGAAATAATTTTGACCTTCCGTCCCTGCTTTAAGTGTCTTAGTGACCCTCCGAGGTCCACACGCGGAGAACTGCTTGCCACTCAAGGTTTACCTCCCTCGGCTTCCTCGAAGATGCCGGCTGTTTCGTTGAGGCCGTGGGGCAAGTGCGGGGGTTAGCACGTGTTTGCCTGGAACCCACGTTCTTGTGATGGATGGACACGGTGTGCAAAGAGGCTGCAGACGGTGACAAGGTAGTGTCTGCGTGTCTCCTTACAGATAACGTCCTTCTGAAAGACGATGTATCGGGATTCACGGAAGGCCTATGGCGAAAATAGTATAAAATCCCTTCAAAAAGTCTAAATGTTGGTGCATCAAACTGTGAGCGGTTCTTCTAGGGAAGAGAAGGACTTTGCAGGTGCACAAAAACAGATGCTTTCTTCTTACTCCCCTTTTTCTGTTCTTGACTGGAATTTTAAACCGATCAAATAAAACTTTGGGTGGTTCGAAAATTTCAAATGTGCTTCTCCAGAACCCAAGAGGAGTACCCAGAAACTGAGACATGCCCGCGTGGATTTGTCATTGACTCGTCGTGCATGTTCTGGAAAGTCACTTGTCCATCTGCCTCAGTTTCCTAATCTACCTATTGAAGATTTTGAACTAAGATACCTGTAGTTCTATAAAATAATTCTCCTCAGGTGTGAACATTGGGCAGAACACCAGGAAAATATATTTATACCAAGTGGGAGGAAAAATGTAACAGATGATTTGCATATGGAAAGCCTGTACCCAAATGAAAAGAATCTGTTCTTATAATTAATTCAGCTTATGATCTATCTATACTGTTTAGATGGCCAAGATGTTTGCATTTGCACATGATGAGAATAAAGAACTTGAGCTGCAAGGAAATCAATGAAACGAGAGGCAGGTCAGAGATGGAGAATTTGCATTAAAATTCTGCCTGTAAACTTTTTGCTGGAGGACAGTGGATACCTTCAATGTAAATTTAGAAAAAAATGATTTTTAGAAATAATTTAAATATATTATTTTTAAAAGACTCTCCACGTAATTGTACTAAACCAGCAGTTTAGCATTTTCATCCATAATTACCTGTAGCAGTTTTTAAAGTCAGCCACAAACAGGGTATTTTCATTAAAATGTAGTCTGTTTATAGCTATCAAGAATTTGAAAATGGAAATTCGGTGAAAAGGACGCTCTGAGAAGAGAATATTGCAGTGCAGGCGGAATGGTAGGAGGTGTGAGGCTAAAACACGCAGGCCCAGATTTGAAATAAAAATGCTCCAATAGCAAACAATGGGCAGTCGTAAGTTCAAACGTTAGTATAAAATATAACCGTGATCTTTGGAAAATGAAAATGCTTGTCAGGTTCTCAGTGATGTTTCACTGAAGCTGGTCCGTACCTGACTCCATCCTGAAGTGTAATTACTACAAAAAGCTCTCCGAATATTGCCGTTTAAACAAATTATCTCCACAAGTAATTAAAAGTGCCTCCTTGACGCAGATTATAAATGAGTCGTTACGATGCTGTCACACTAGTTCTTACATGGTATCAAATACATGAAATTGCAGCATGAATGCCTGCAAGACGCTGGCTTGTCTCTCTCTGATTACTGTCATCTAAGCTCAACCTGCTCAATATGGTTTTTATGGTGCTTGCTCCCTGGGAATAAACACATCGTTCTTTTTGGTGGCACCTACTCAAAGTAGGGAGATGGCGATGCCAAACTGAACAAAATGACAAAAATTGTAGTATTTTACCCTGCAGTATGAGGAATTCACTAGAAAACAGGAGATTCTTGGGACATCCATGTGCTAACCAGGCCAAGAACACTAGGGAGAAAGCTTTCTTCTGTGGCCGCTGAGAGAGTTACGCCCTGAGAATTGGCCATGTCCAAACAGTCTTGAGTCTGGTGCTCTCGCTCCAAGATAACAAGTTCAAATAGAAGATGTTTACATTTCCGTGCCGTTTTAAGATTTTCCTTTTTTCTTTTTTAACCTCACA
This sequence comes from Mellivora capensis, assembly GCA_004024625.1. Taxonomy (NCBI): domain Eukaryota; kingdom Metazoa; phylum Chordata; class Mammalia; order Carnivora; family Mustelidae; genus Mellivora; species Mellivora capensis. The sequence continues at coordinate 10,874 of PISX010001708.1, read as the reverse complement.
GGCCAATCACTATTAAGGGCCATATTGATCAAAATTTATAATTTAAAAGAAAGTGTCTATTTTGAATAGTATTTGAATGGTATTTAATAATGTTTAAAATATGTTAAAATTCTCCTGTATTAATAAAAGAATACCTTCCCTTGATTGCTCCTGGAAAAAAAATGTTTATAATGCAGACTTCTCACATAACAAAGAATGGACTCACCGTCTTCGGGGATTGTGCAGGAAGCAGACCTGGGTCAGGACCCGAATTCTGGCTACTCTACCAACATCACGTCACTTAACCTGAAAAGCCTTTGCTTTATCACTCACAAAACACATTTTTAGGCATGTTAGGTATGTGTATGAGGCAGTGCTAACAAATTAACTTTTAATAATTTCGATACGGTAAAATTAAATTTTAATAAGATTATCACTTCATTTTTCATGATGTGTTTTGAAGACAAAGTAGGACATTAATCATATCAACATTTGATTTGATACACAGATATTACATTCATACGTACATACAGTACGTGTATTACTACGTATAGATGTTATTCACAGAATTATGTGTCAAGTAAGAAAGTCCGATAGGTAGAGTTTAAGCTCAAACTTCTTGATTAACATTTTCTTTTTAGATTTTGAAATAGGAAATAGGAAATACTTGCTCACGTTTGTCAAATAAAACATTTTTAAAGGCCCTTCATATGAGCTTTCATGTGAAAAATATTTTAAGGAAATACCTACTAAACTCTAACGAATTCAAAGCCGGCATTGGCAGTAGGACCTACTGTTCTCAAATCACCTCTGTTCTGAAAAGCTGTAGCTTCGTGACTTTGGAGGTGAGAAGTCGAGGTTCTCCTAAGGCCACTGCCTTCACAGCTCCTTTGGATTCCTTTAGTCTCAGTCTTCAGCCCATGTCTCAGCTACCGTCTATCCCCCACCTCTTTTTTTCCTTTCCATATTGCTGTAGAGACATTGTAGTAACTCCCCAAGGCTATCGAATACCCAGGTCTTTGTCATACTTACTCTCTGGGTCCTTCCTTATTTATTATTTTTTAAAATGTTTATTTATTTTTTAAATTTCTTTTCAGTGTTCCAGAATTCATTGTTTATGCACCACACCCAGTGCTCCATGCAATACGTGCCCTCCACAATACCCACCACCAGGCTCACCCCAGCCCCCCAAGACCCCCAGTCTCTGGGACCTTCTTACATGCACCTGAAAGCCTCCTCATTGGTCTGGAGCGTGCCTTGGCCTTAGCGCCACCTATAGGGGCCCGTGAAGGACTCGCCCGGTCCTTGCCCTGCGGGGCGGGTCCTGGTGAGCATCTCAGGTGCCGCTCAGGAAACTGTGGGACTGCGTTTTTGACTCGATTCCATTTTAACCGATTTAAAGTTCTAGAAACCAATACTGCATTCTATTATTGTTAAATGTTAAAAATGCTTGGAAAATCTTGAGTGTGCATATACACTTTTTAAATTGTAAATTACATGCGATCTCAGTACCCAAAAAGTATTTCCAGTGGAAACTTAGATGCGCCGTAAGGGCACTCTGAGAAAAAGATAATGAGTGTAGAACCAGAACCAACGTAGCGTTTAGTATTTTTCATACTGGTTATAGTTTGAAATGATAACATTACGGAGTGTGTTAAATGTTATTAACATCAAGAACATGCTTCTTTTTAGTTTTTTAAATGCAGCTCAGGGCTCAAAGCTGACAGCCAAGAAAGAATTCTTGAAATATTTTTGATGCAAAAAGGTGATTTTATTAATGCACAGGGACAGGACACCAGGGCAGAAAGAGCTGCCCTGGGGCCAGGAGGAGTGGCTCATTGTATGCTTTCAAGTTGGAAGGGGGTTGGGGTAGTGTAAGCTTCCCAGGTATTTTGAAAACAAGGTTTTTGAGATCCTGAGGGGGCTAGCTGTTGTTAGGCAAATGTAATTTTTACTGTTTGGTAAGAACTCAGTCAGGAGACCCTTCTGATGTATACTGGTGGGCCATATACTTGGGGGTTGATTGCCAACATATGTCTTGGGGGGTTGAGATTAAGGAAGTTTCCAAAGGAATGTTTATATGTTAGAGTAGACTTACAGGATCCTGTGGGTTGGGCTAGGATTACCTTTTGCCCTTGGCAAAGTGTCAGCATGGAGGCCATTGAGCCCCTAGAGGAAGGTTACTCTGCCTGTTTCAAGGACTTGTCAGTGGGCTGTAGGAAGTTCGGAAATTTAATCATTTTTCTTCTGAATTTGTTTCACACCTTATGGCTCCTAGAAAGTTTTAAGCGCGTGGATGGCTCACAGTACATTGCTATGACATGTTGGTTTAGACGGTTGTAGCTGTTAGTGAGCTGTTTTGTGGGAAGCCTGACAATTTATCTACAGAATTCTTGTCAACAGCCTTGAGACAGAACCTGCTTTTCCAGCCTAGCTCCATTCTGCAGGTTTCATTGTATCTGAATGCAAGCTTAACCCCAGGAAATAATTGGCCTGTGTATTTCTATCTACTTCCACTACCACGCGTAGCTTATCATAAAGCATTGAGGTGTAAGGCCTGCAAGTGCTCATATGTCTTTCCGGTCTCACCTATGTCTGTCATTCAAGTTTAATGTCATGTTCACATGCTTGGGCACTACAGAAAAATGAAGTGTACCACATCTATTAAAGCAATGAACTGGAAGGTATTTTTTTGGTAGAATGTATTGATACACTATCTCAGAAGCACTTGTTATTACATCTTAAATCATGAAAAAGTGTGCTGGTATCAAATAGGGTAATGTAAAAACTAAGTATATATCAGGAAGGAAGTAACTCTCAACTACTCTACTCGTAGTTAAGGAATCCCAGCCTATCCTATGTTCTTCTATTAAGCATGTTTCTAAATAGAGAAGAATATTAAAGCTTGAAGGAAGGGAGCGGACGGAAGAAGGTAATTGATTTTTAGTGCAAGGTAGCTGTGGGTTTTCCAGCATCTAGGCCCCTGTGTTCTAGATAATCGGGGAGCACGCATCGGATAGGCGCATAGGTGTTAGCAAGACAGCATGCCACCCTCTGATGTGTTCTGCACCTATCTGCTTTTCTCGTGATTTGTATCTTTGCTTAATAAAAAAATATATAGGACTCAAGCTGTTGACGCACTTGGCATCTGTTTCAGATTCATTTTTACTGACGGCAAGCTGCTGTTGGCAAACACTCAGTGTTTCTACCATCAAAATACACAGCCTGACACACTCTGGCCTCCTTCTGTAGCTTACACTGGATTTCTTTCTTTCTTTCTGCCCCCCTCTTTTTTATTTAAAGAAATGCTGCATTGAAATCTGTCATGAGTGACAAATAGAATAACATGTATATTCAAAGTTGCCTGATTATCATTTGAGCAGCATTAAGATACATGAACAAGCGGCCAGGTCCAGATTTCTGCATTTCACCTTCCAGTGAGTGCTGAAGGCAGTAGCGCCTCTTGGTAGAAGCAGTAGATTTGGTGTTTAGAGGAAGGTGTACTTGTTACCCCCATATGTACACTAAGAACCCATCATTCCTGCTTACGAAATGCCACGCAGTGGGTCACTCAGCCTTATGATTCTAACAGACAATACTGCCTAGAATTCCGGAATTCCTTGGTTAAGAAGGATTAAAAACCCAGGAAGAAATTTGACATTTTGCTTGAATATCTATTTGCCCTTGGAATCTGTTTAATCTTGCATGTTTCTTTGAAACGTTTGAAGCAGTTATCTTTTAACATGAAGTTTAGGGAGGTATTTATAAGTGTGGTCTGTGTATATGCAACATCATGCACGTGTGTGTGTGCATGTACGCTTGTCAGTGTGCGTGTTGTGTAGCGACAGACAGAAGGAGTGAGTTTATTCATGTCACGTAAGCTTCTTTTCATGCCTAAACTGAGATCCTTAGAAGTTGACTGATACGTTGGCTGTTCTGTAAAGAATTTATGAAAATGTTTAAACATGAGAACAGGAGAGAGATTTCTAAGGAAAGGAACGTGTCGTGCTTTAGTTCCCACAACTATCCCTAAATGGTGATATGGGTCTATAAATCTTGCATCGTGTATGGATAGTTTTAATCCAAAAGCAGAGCAGGGCTTATCAGGTAACCACTGTCACTTCTGGGGTACTTACCTATAGCGATTCTCTTGATCCTGATTATACTGAAACAGAAAATGTGACTTCACATCCTTTATCCTATAAATACCCCAAGTGCTAAGTTATGAAGCAAAAGGAAACCTGTTACGATCATCACACTTCGTTCCTCTGCCCAGGGCTGAATCGTAGGTCAGGATACCAATGACCTGAAGTCACCCCGTGGCTTTCTGTTCCTTCATTGGGAAGCAGACTGTACGGTCAGTTTAAAAAAAAAAAAAAAGGCATTTTCTTTAAATCATTTTTTGGTTCCTCATTCATTCATTTATTTAATCTTTTTCTGAAAATAGCCACATATCATCTGTCTCCATCTTACATTTTTGCTACTACAGCATTGGTTTTTTCTACAAATTAGACCTTATGTGTATCTAAGGTGACCCCACATTTAACTCCACTGTGTGATTCAGGGTGTGAGATTTTATATGGCTTGTGATCATATAGATCAGTTTACTTAGTAACCTTGAGTCACAGGTTGGTCACGCTGTACATAGCGAGATGCTATCACTGCTTTCTGAACACTCCCGAAACCTTAAATTTCATTCACTGAAAATAAAACTGAATTTTAATCCTGTACATCACTGACCATTTACCAAACTTAGACTCCATCAAGTACCAGAGTGACGTATAGCTTACGAAATGCAGGCTGAAATTGTTGGGTAGATCATATCATCTGGGGAAGCTGTAAGGACATAAAAAGAAATAGAACCATGAAGGGTTATATAAAGGCAGGATTTTAATTATTATAGTTAAGGTTAATAATGTTATAATTAATTATGTTAGCACTTTAAATAGAAGCTTCCTTGGATTGTCGCTCTTGATCCAGTAAGTGCATGTTACAAGTAAGCTCTTCCCGTAGATACTTGCAATAAGGTGAGTGAAAAAGGTATGATCACCTAGTAAATTTTATGTCTTAATGAGTAGTAATGTGAAGCTCTATGTCTGTAATTTCAAGTGAATCATCTGGATGTAAATGGAAAGTATGGCACAAGGAAAAAGTAAAAATATGCTCATTTGAATCTGCACATTTAAGTTGGTGATGGAGAGAGTGAGGGGAAATGGCAGAAAAGCTTGGTGGTGGGGGGAGTGGGAAAGAAGGGCATTGGCTGAGTTGCAAGATCCAGGGAAGGGGGAGGCGGGAAAAGAGGAATAAAAGCTTAAAACCCAAGGGAGGTCTACACTCTTTAAATGATCAAGTACTTATCTTTCTTCTCTGCTTTTCCTCATGAACACACCCTTCTCCAGGGATTTTTAAATGTATTTATTCAGGAGAAAAATCAAACAACATTTTGGAGGTAGCAATGGAGAGTGATGTTGACACAGAGAATGTGTATACTAAACTATACTCTGTAGAGTGGGTTTCTGCACAGGAAACGTTCTTTTAAATAGTATTCTTTTAAATTGTAAAACATTCTTTTAAATAGTGGCAATGCTACGAAATACCATCTTATAAAACAGTCTGATGGCATCTTGGTAACATGTTGACTTTCTACTCTTAAAGGTGTCTAGAATTTTTTAAAAGATTGTATTTATTTAAGATAGAAAGAGAGAGGGAAAGAGAGAGCACACACAGGGGGAGCAGCTGCAGGAGGGGGAGAAGCAGACTCTCCACTGAATTGGGATCCTGATGTGGGACTGGATCCCAGGATCCCATGACCTGAGCTAAAGGCAGACGCTTCACTGACTCAGCCACCCAGGTGCCCCAGAGATGTCTAACGTTTATGTTGTGTTTTTCTTCAACTAGTTTTTACTTTCATGTTTCATTATATGAGAAGACCCACAGACCATTTTGAAATGCCTTCTGATAGTGACTCCAATATCCATAATGTTGTTAAGTGTGTTTCCGATTGGGAAAGTAAAACTCATGTACGACACTTTGAACAGAGACTGAGTACCCAGAGAAGACCACGGTGATTTCTTTTGAATGGTCATTTTGTTCTGAAGTTTTGTTCCTTGTACGCACAGACACAAAATGCAGGCACATCCCTGTTTGTCTTTTAACATTCCTATCACACTGTAAGTAAAGACTTCCACTGTTTTTATGTAAAATTATATGAAGAACCATACCTTATTTCATTATAAATTTGCAAAATCGTTTTAACTACTTAAAGTTCTATTTTATGTGAACTGTCATTCAAATAATCCTCTATTTTTATGTATTATGTAATTTGCATTAAGTAAATTCTATCCTATGCTTCGTAGGACAAAATATGTAATATAATGGGATCTGATTTCATTAGTATAGATCCTTAAAATAGCAGAGATTTCAGATTTCGTGGTTTTGTGACTAAAGTATTTTTCACAGAGAATATACAAATGTATAATCTTAGTGGCAGTGAATAAAAGCAGGCTGAATATTATCATTAGAAAAGGCTTTTCAGGATGTTTGGGTGGCTCAGTCAATTAAGCATCTGCCTTTGGCTCTGGTCATGATCCCAGGTGCTGAGATTGCATCACGTATCAGGCTCCTTGCTCAGAAGGGAGCCTGCTTCTCCTTCTGCATCTGCCCCTCCCCCTGCCAGCTTGCTCTCTCTCTCTGACAAATAAATAAATAAAACCTTAAAAAAAAAAAAAGAAAAGGCTTTCCAAAGTTATACCAAAGTGTTTATCATTTGTGTTTTAATTTGCATTTGCAGGAAGTTTTATATATAATTTTTTTTTTCACACTGAGGTTGAAAATACAATATTTTCCATGTCAGTTACCATGTCAGTTAGGCACGTCATGGATATTCAGGAGTTCTTCTTTTTTTTAAAATTTTCTTTATTTATTTGACAGAGAGAAAGAAAGAACGAGAGCGCATAAGCAGAGGGGGCAGCAGGCAGAGGGAGAGGGAGAAACAGGCTTCCCCCTGAGCAAGGATCCGGATGCGGGACTCGATCCCAGCACTCTGGGATCATGACCTGCACTGAAGGCAGTCGCTTAACCGACTGAGCCACTCAGTCTCCCTACTGAGGAGTTCTAACAGTTAACTAACATGTAATAATTGCAAAAGCAGTGTTTGCTTTCATCCTGCACGCCTACAATATGATCCATCAGTGATCGTTCTTTGAAATGTTAAATAAAGGACATTCTATTGAATGCAGAAATCAATATTTTTATGCTCTTTTGTCCTTCATTTAAAAGTGGAAAGATGATTCCTTTCATCTTGGCAGAGAATTTCTTTTGTGAAAACACAACACACAAGACTGTATCTCCCGATCTTCCTCTGTTTCCTATAAAATATAAAAGAGAGGTTATGTCATTTTAATTCCTTTTATATTTACTTAGTAACACCATCTGTAAAAAATAAACTAGGCAAGGATTAGCCTAAAAACTCACAGGAAAAAAAATTCCAAGGAAATATAGCTGTGTCATAAAACCTACTCTTTTATTGGATATCATCTGTTATCTTTATAAGGCCAAGGACTTTTTATTTGTTTATGGCATACATCACTCATCCCCTTGTTTGGGGAAGTATTCAGATCAAGAAGTTTTATAGAAGCCCATGGCAAACCCATTACCTGACTGTTTATGGGCAAATTCTACACTCTCTGTTCTCCGTTCAGCTACAAGCCCTCACTGTGAACAACGTGCAGAGGACAGTTCTTCTGGGAGATCTGAGAGTAAACATTTTAGGAACTTTAGTCTGGGAAAAATCATGGCAGCAAGAGAGTTTTCCAAGCAAGGCAGATAGAAAGTTTGTTGAGGGTGGCAACAGTTCTCCAAGATATAAAAAATTCTAACCTCTAAAGTCCTGTGAATAGGGCAATTTAGAGACACAAGCAATGGGGCATCACTTGTTGACTTCACACTTGATGTACCTCCAAGAAACGCTAAACCAAAGTTCAGGTAAGTTCGGAATGGGAAGACACCTGGACACCTGTTGCATATTAGAGAGAGCTGATCAGAGGGGAAGACCGATCCCATAAACACAGACCTGTTACAGACTCTCTGAACTGAACAGGCAAATGTGCAAAGAACAGTTACTGGCTTAGATGGTCCTGTTAATGCCATTCAGACCACACTAAGAGTGGATCATCCGTGGATTTGCTGCTTTTGGACACCAGAAACACTCTGAGTGTATTAGGAATGCTCAACATCCTGGATTTATGCCCATGGTTTAGAAAACTGAAAAATATGAAAAAATATGCATGCCATTCCCTCATACACCCATTAGGTGATGTTCCGTGAGGACTGTCTCATGGTAGCCACCCAGCAGAATTGAAGCACCAATGTAGAACCAGTATGGTACTGGTTATCTCAAGGCTCCAGGTAGTTTTCTAAAATGGTTAATTCTCTGTTCCTACTTTGGGACCTAATTTACCTTTGCAGAAAAGACAGTACTCAGCATTACAGTGACCTGTACTAGATTGTGGACGAGGAACTATTTAATACTTCCAATAGAATAATGAAGGGCACACTAGAATAAATTCAGTTTTATACTTCCAGTCTGCAATTGTGACATATGGAGGGGACAAAGGAAACACGTTCAGTTGTCTCTGATAGTGTTGTAAGTGTCATTCCGGGCGCCCCAAGTGCGACGGAACGACCCTTATGTAAAAGCAAAATGATCATAATGGCAATAGCCATGCTCATTGGACACTTGGACTTTGCCAAGCGCCCTGTGTGTATCTCGTCAGTTCCTCCTGACCACGAGCACTGGAAGGAGGTGCTGACGTTGTGTGCTCTGACACACGAGCAAGCGAAAACAGGGAGAGATTCGTCCATGAGGCCAAAGGGTGAGGACTTGGACCCAGATGGCCAGGCGCAGACCTGCCTCTTATCTAAAAAGCTAGTTTTCATGAATCACCCCTCCCGAGTAGGGTCGGTGCATCAAATACAGGAAACCTAGATAAATTCCAATTTCAGGTGAACAGCAAATGGGAAATACTTACTCCAAAAATGTATTCAGTGCTTATCATATAATTAAGATTTAATTGAGTATCCTCTATTCCTATTTGCTATTTAACTCTCAAAATAAAGCCATCAGACAAGTATTATAACTGCCTGTTAAAGAAGCTGAAGATAAAAGTGGTGATTGTCCGGTCATATACAACATACCCAATGGGAAATCCACTCATTTCTCCAGTTATCCCTAATCACCCATCAATGAGAAAGTGCTTTTTCATGACTCTCTGATATAAATTGGGGTCAACGGGCGCCTGGGTGGCTCAGTGGGTTAAGCCGCTGCCTTCGGCTCAGGTCATGATCTCAGGGCCCTGGGATCCAGCCCCTCATCGGGGTCTCTGCTCAGCGGGTAGCCTGCTTCCCTTCCTCTCTCTCTGCCTGCCTCTCTGCCTACTTGTGATCTCTGTCAAATAAATAAATAAAATCTTAAAAAAAATAAAATAAAATAAAATGGTGTCAAAAGAAGCACATATACATATATTTACATGGATTTGTAGACCAATGCACAAGTATTTCATTGCATTTTTCCAGAATGTTCTTTTGTGTGTATGTGTGCAAGACTGTATTTATGTTTTCAAGATGATGTTTCCTACTATTATTCAAATCTTTTGAGATAAAGGGAAGAGAAAATGGTAATTTTTTTCTGTCACTGTCTTCCTTTTGTTTGTTTATATGGTTTATACCTCCATTAGCAAAATAAAATTTTGGCAACACTGTGATCACTATTTTTTTAAAAATAATGAGTAATATTTAGAATCTAGCTTCACTAGAAAAATATCATTAGATACTAAATTATTTTCTCACAAAATATCTCCCTTTTATTTGTCTCTGTGACTATATATGACCTCCGTTGTTTAAGAAACTTTTATATATCAATGATCTATCTATAATCTATCCAATGTCTATCTCTGTGTGAAACTAATTCATCCGTAAGAGTGGTGAGCAGCAGTATGAAGTAATGAGTTGGAGTTAGGGCCCATCTTGAGAGTTATGCTAAAGTCTCATCAACTGAGAATTTGTTGGGAGAACTGCAGATTAAACATTTCATGTAGCTCAGATACATTTTACATGAATCTACAATAATTCTGAAGTGTTGTAAAGAGTGTAATTATTTCTGACCTAATTTAGTTAAAAGACAATGGATTATCTTGCCTCCACAAACTTATGCTGTAAGTAAATAAGGGATGTTACTAATTTGAAACTGATTTTATAAGATGTATATGATTTCTGTGTATCCTTTTTAAAAATATTATAATTCTGCTTTATTTGGATCTGTGCTTCTGTACTCATGGAAGCCTGGTTTTAGTTTTAGTTTTGTTTTTTCTGACATATCACAAGACATACTCCCCTGTCTGAGTTCAGGAGTGTGTAGTTGTGCACATAACCACAGAAGGGTGTGGGCTCACATGTTGGGGAACTGCCTGTGGGCTCAGAATAGCTCTACCAGTACCTGGGACTTCCATGTCAGGTTAAATAAAGCTGGGTGCTAATTAGTTATTATTAATTATCATCAATATTCATGGTTTTTTTTTTAATTTCTTTTCAGCATAACAGTATTCATTGTTTTTGCACCACACCCAGTGCTCCATGCAATATGTGCCCTCCCTAAAACCCACCACCTGGCTCCCCCAACCACCAACCCGCTGCCCCTTCAAAACCCTCAGGTTGTTTTTCAGAGTCCATAGTCTCTCATGGTTCATCTCCCCCTCCAATTTCCCTCAACTCCCTTCTCCTCTCCATCTCCCCATGTTCTCCGTGTTATTTGTTATGCTCCGCAAATAAGTGAAACCATATGATAATTGACTCTCTCTGCTTGACTTATTTCACTCAGCATAATCTCTTCCAGTCCCGTC